>CM035423.1:114484416-114646916 GCA_020310875.1 Ceratopteris richardii | reverse complement strand
AATCAACTTAATGTTCAACATAATAGAAAATGTCTCCCTCCCCTCTACCTCTACCTCTAGGCCTAAAATAGGATATCAATCCCTTGAAAAATTGCTTAATATGAAGACGATGAATAGGGAATCTACCCCTTCATTGCAATCCTTCAATGTGTCTTTATATCATATAGTTTTTCCTTCAATGTGTTCATTCTAATATGTCTTCTAAGGGCACAAAGTAAACAATGAAAAATTTCTATTTACAAAAAATAGAATACCTACCATCCATGAATCATCACTTCAAAGGAGGGTAATATCACAAGCTTAATTGATGCTTGATACCAAATCACATTTCACATATGGCAAAGTCACAAGAGAGTATGCTTTTTTTTTTTAATTAAAGTTCAATCATTGACCTACTCTTTGAGGGTTGAAAGATTGAAATGAACAACTCACATACCTTGAAGACCCCTCTTGTCTTTCACATTGTAGGGGTTGAATGTGAGGTGACATTCTGAGTTTTGAAATTCTAGACCTCACAATCCAAGGCCAAAGTGTTTACAACTACACCACAGATCCCCCACAAAAGGGAGTGCATTTGTGATAGCGAAGCATGAAGGTTTTAAATGGGGCTATGATGTTTCCCTTTGTTTACACAAGGAGGATTTAAAACAAGTGGAATGCTTCTAAACCACTCGATATTGATTTCAAATGGGATTGGAGTCCTAGAAAGATGCCTGACCCTATCACTATGGACTCTAGGGCTCTCTACAATGGTGAAAACCTTTTATATTCTCTCTTTCTCTCTATATATGTGTATGATGAGTACTTTTTCATTTTTTTTTTTTTTTTGAGAGTAAAATGAATGAAAGGCACACACACCCAACGTTGTAAGGTAGTGACACCCATACATTTGGATATGTGCGAAGGCTGAACATGTCCAGTGAGTGGGACTTAAATCCAAGCACTCTCCGTCATGACGTTCAAGACTTACCGCTACACCATACCTGATTCAGTTTAGTTGCATCACTAAACTGTTGAAAAAAGTTGTTATTAAGAAAAGGAGAGAGAAACATGACATGCATGACTTGTGTGTGTGTGTTGGGAGGATGACTGAACTTAGAACTTACAAAGAATATGAATGTTTGCTACATATCACTTTGAATATTATTATAACTTTACAATTGGTCTATTTTCACGGGGAGCATATATATATATACATCTGCTGACAAAAGGCATTAGTAGTGGTACCATTAGTAGTGGTACCATATATATATATACATCTGCTGACAAAAGGCATTTGATGAATCCTCTTGTGGAAAAGGAGGACATTCATAGTACACATAAAAGGTGAGAGCAAATGTAGAGGATATGACTCTCACAAACAACGGAGAAGTATGAATGTCACAAAGGTGGCCATCATGATGTTGTGAGATCACTTTGTCTTTACACAAGAAAGAATGAGACCTTGTGTGCAAGAAAGACAAGCTCCATACTATCATGATTGGGATGGAGAGAGAGAGAGAGAGAGAGAGAGAGAGAGAGAGAGAGAGAGAGAGAGAGAGAGAGATTTCTACACCAGGGTATGGGCATTGGGGCCATAGCAAGAGTAAAGGGGCCAACATGAGTTACTACTATGCAATGCACCTCTCAAAAAGCCCATGTCACCATAGTTCATGATTGGTGGTGACCCTCACAAGGTCACACAGAGAGTAGGCATCTTTTGCAATAAAGGCAGATCAAGAAAGCTGGGTGGGCAAGGAGGATGGCATGATCCATCTCATGGAAAGGCAAGTAGGCCATTATCCGTCACATTCATTTATTGATGGTAGGAGACTGTGTTTTGTCTTTTTGCAAAGTAGTTGTTGTTGCGTTGTGCTGTGCAGCGTGTTGTATTTGAGTGTGTGTGTGCGCGTCTTTGCGTGGTGTGTGTGTGTGTGTATTTGGGTGTGTATGTGTGTGCGCGTCTCTGTGTGTGTGTGTGTATGCGCGGAGGGAAAGAATCTCGAAAATGTAAAGGAATGTAAAGGAAGAGGGAAGTTGGAGCTCCTTGTTCATGCTATTTCATGGCTGGAGCTTTATGTTTCGTCGCTCTCAAATTCCTGGTGTGTCTACACTCCACTCTAGGCCTAGTTGGTAATACTCGGAGTCTTCTGTTTTTTTCAACAGGACAGCTTTAAACTAACTGAAACAAGAAGTATGTACAAGCCTCTCATCCAGATGTTTACCGCCAAGAGGTCTTGCCTACAAGATTTGTGGTCCATGTTCATGCTGTGTCAGCTCAACTTGTTCGAATGCAAAGAGAGGAATAAGAAGCACGAGGGGGGTTTTTTCTGAATTTTCTGTGTGTGAAAAATAGGTATTACAATCCTCCCAGTAGGACAAGGCGGAGAGGACGGAGATGGTGATGAAGAGAGGATATACACTCTATCCATACACTCTAGTTATATTGATGATGACCATGATCACGGTCAGCAGATTAGTCTGAGGGTGATCAGATTGGGTAAGTAGGTTAAGGTGGAGAGAATGGAGATGGTGTTCAAGAGAGGATACTCTGATTATATTGTTGATGACCATGGTCCTTGTCAGGAGATTTGTCTGAGGATTACCCGCATTAGCTTCTTTATGCCAATCCCCTACTTACCATTTAATTATTCTGTATAAATGTGTAGCTGGTCCGGCTGTGGTTGAGTGCCATCAAACTCTGCATAACCAGCCATGCTTACCTCTAGGCTCTGCATAACCAGCGATGGGAAGTAAACTTGCTTAGGTGGATACATCCAAACAAGCCATGGGAAATAAACTTTTGTTTTGAGAGTACAAATGAATTGGAAACACACTCACACACCCGACATCGTAAAGTAGAGAGAGCTCATAGATATGTCCAGTCAAGACTTGAACTCAGGACTTCTTCCCAGAGACTCAAGGCATCAAACCACTAGGCTACGGGGGCTTGGACCATGGAAAATGAACTTGCTTAGGTGTATTCACCCAAAGTGAACTAGTTCCCTGCTACTTTACTTCCCAGAAGCTCTTATATTTCATTGGAATATGCGGAAAAGCAATGCAGAGGAGCCCAATTGGATATGAAACCCAGAACAGAAGCTTCATCGTCTGCTTGGGCTGCTCTTCTACTTATCAGTCCTCTTCTTGACGTAAAGGCGACCTTCTTTTTTTCTGTGTCTGTACTTCTTTGTCTCTTGTTCACTTGAAAAGAATCTTACTATGGAGGCCCATGCCATAGCCTTGAGCACATATTTCGTAGCCCTACCAGATTTGTGCGTACTCACTGTTTAGCCCTACCAGATTTATGCATACTCACTGTTATGTGGGGCAATCATGTTTCCAGCAATGTTGTTCCCTTTTTCTGCTTCAAGTTATTCCTCATGCATCACAATGCTAGAGATCAATAGAGATATCATCCCTCATTTGGTGATCTGTGTCAAGCTTCACACGTGTCCCTCCATCTCCACATCAGAACCAGCAGCATTACACTATCACATCAAATAATGTGCGTCCATCTACTCCGTGTCTGGATGCGCCTTTGCCCATTGGGTCCTCCTACTTACCAGCCTCCATAGTCACCCTTACATGTGAACAGAGATGTTCCGACCAATTGCAGACCTCCTCACAATATCTCACTCTTCTCCAATAGAATGCCAACTCTGCCCACAAGACACTTGACTGTGGTTCTCTCTCTCCCTCTGTGTATGTGTGTGTGTGTGTGTGTGTCAGAGAGAGAGAGAGAGAGAGAGAGAGAGAGAGAGAGAGAGAGAGAGAGAGAGAGAGAGAGAGAGAGGGGGGGGGGGGGAATTCTATTGCATGTGTGTGTGAGATGCTCCGTTGCCGATTGGGTCCTGCTACTTACCAGCCTCCATATTCACCCTTACATGTGAACAGAGATGTTCCGACCAATTGCAGACCTCCTCACAATATTACCTCACTCTTCTCCAATAGAGTGCCATCTCTGCCCACAAGACACTTGACTGTGGTTCTCTCTCTCTCTCTCACCCCCTCTTTCTGTCTGTCTGTCTCTCTCTCTCTCTGTGGTCTGAGGGACCCGGGGTCTATTGCAGGTTCCATGTCTTTTCATGAATTAGATTCCAAGACAACATATTTGTCTGATGGATCTTTATCCGCAAACAGAACTTGGTCAACAACTGTCGTCTGAATAATGCACCTCTTTTCTGTGCGGAATGGACATGATACAACTCCAAATAAGATCTGAAAGGCATCTACCCTTTACGCAAGCTACAATTTTGTCTGTGTGTATGAGAGAGAGAGAGAGAGAGAGAGAGAGAGAGAGAGAGAGAGAGAGAGAGAGAGAGAGAGAGAGAGAGAGATTACATACAAGTCTTCAAGCACACGGACATGCATGATTATGTCAATCTACTATGCGGAAGTAGATAAGTCTGCATATGTGACATACAAGTCTTCAAGCACACCGACATGCATGATTGTGTCAATCTACTATGCGGAAGTAGATAAGTGTGCATATGTTATGCACTCACAGAAGCAACTGGAGACAATAGTTACATTGTTATCCGTTGCTACGTGAGTCAAAACATGTAGGCACAAACACACACTACTGCATGCCATAGATACTCACCACATTTTTGCTATAAGACGAGATCTATCACGTGTCGCCTTTTCTGGGGTGCCATGCAGAGACATTGTAAGATCGCTCACATGAAGTGAAAGACTACATCAAATCGCCCACATATAGATTGAAAGCAGATTTAGATTTTCGATGCATCTCCCCTAAAGGTCCTTTTTTAACTCCTTGTGCCTCTGTGTGTGTGTGAGAGAGATCTGTGTGTGTGAGAGTGAGAGAGAGATCTCTGTGTGTGTGTGAGAGAGATATGTGTGTGTGAGAGAGATACAAGGCATTCTATTGCATGTGTGTGTGTGGGAGAGAGAGAGAGAGGGGATTCTATTGCATGTGTGTGTGTGACAGAGAGAGACAGAGAGAGAAAGAGTGTGTGTGAGAGAGAGATCTCTGTGTGTGTGAGAGAGATATGTGTGTGTGAGAGAGATACAAGGCATTCTATTGCATGTGTGTGTGTGGGAGAGAGAGAGAGAGGGGATTCTATTGCATGTGTGTGTGAGAGAGAGAGACAGAGAGATAAAGAGTGTGTGTGTGAGAGAGAGATCTCTGTGTGTGTGAGAGAGATATGTGTGTGTGTGAGAGATACAAGGCATTCTATTGCATGTGTGTGTGTGGGAGAGAGAGAGAGAGGGGATTCTATTGCATGTGTGTGTGTGAGAGAGAGAGACAGAGAGAGAAAGAGGGATTCTATTGCAGACAAGCTAATATAGCACATGCCTAATATTCTATATGATTACGCGAGATTAATTTTTTCTTCCAATGTTCACTAGACACATGGCTTTGCTGCAATAATCTCTTCCTCTCTTTGGTTCCGTGTCATATTCATGAATTACGTGCAGAGACAGTACTCCTTGTCTGATCGTTCATTACAAAACGAACAAAGGGAGTGCTATCAGGCATGAAAATTGCAAACGAACAAAGGGAGTGCTATCAGGCATGAAAATTGCACCATTAAGAGGACCTTTTTATTGTGCATCTCCTCATCATCATGAACTTCTCCTCTCTCGGGTACTTCTTTTTCTCTCTCCGGCATGGGTCTAATCTCTACTCTCTCTATGACATAAGGGAGGTCCCTCGAGTACTATGCTCATTCACTCTGCAAATTACAAAATTCCGCTTGTCATTTGATAGGAAGTTTCAAAAAGCACCTGTTTTAGACTGACAAAATGGCCCTTGATAGGTAGAATGCCCATCAATTTCAGGCCTTGCGAAGTAGGCTTCTACTGAACCTCCATTAATTTTTTTTTTTCCTTCTTCTTCACCATATCATCATCACATATTATTACCGTTTCTGAATAATAATTATAATAATCTATTTCTTAATATTAATAATACTAATAATAATGTGAGTCTTCATCCTTTTCTTATTGTCTTAATCCTCACTTTTCATCTCCTCTTATAGAAAGTAGCCTTTTTATTTTATTTTGGACTCTTTCAACGATTCACGGCCTCAAAATCTTCTCTCTCCAAGAAATTTCTCGATTTACTTGAAAGTGAAAGAGAAATGAAGAAAAAAAAAAAATCATACATTTATTAAAGGATATGTTTTATTTATTTATATAAAAAGCTTGATATTGTACGTCAACTCGAGTGGAGAAGAGGGGCGGCTCACCAATGAAATAAAGACATCATAGAGAGTCTTTGGACATAATAACTTTTGAGGAGGGACTCCCTCCATTTACAAGGGGCAATTCTCTCAGATATCAAAGAGACTTACATTTTTAGGGAGGACATGAGACATGGCTTCACTACTCCTAAGCCCAAAATTCTTTAGCACAAACTCGAATCAACAAAAGAGATGCTTATTTCCAATACAAGAATAGCTACTTCCATCTATCTAGATCTTGGAAAAAGTGCCATCCTCATTGTTTCATTGCTTACACTTGTGGAAGTCCAAAAGCCTTTGTGAGGTATGAACCACAAAGAACAAATCCCCTTCCTTGAGTACTTTGTCTTTGATGTGATTTTTGTAATAAAACTTCTATCTTCTTTCGGCCACATGCTAAAATCCTAAGTCTAGTTTTCTGAAGCTTTTCCAACTGGTCCACTTGCGTCGAGAGCTCATAGATGTTCCACTCATAATTCTTAGCTAATCACAAAATTGGAATGAGAAAGTCGATCCTGAGGATTGCATTTTGTCCATATACTATGGTGAAGGGTGTAGCCCTTAGAGATCTTGTAGGCCACTCTATATGCCCAAACAACATGATGAAGCTATTTGTCCCAATCAGACTATCCATTGTTCACTAATACTTTGTTAGTGCTCTTTGCTTGACCATTACCCTACAAATGATATAGGGTAAAAATTTTTATGAGTGACAAGGAACTCTTTTAGTAGTGATTTGATCAATTCATAGAGGACGTGAGTACTTAGATCACTAAGAATCTCTATGTAAAAGCCAAATCTTATGAAAATTGTTTCAAATAAGAACTTGACAATGATCTGTGTTTGAGTAGCTTTTGCTTCTACCCATTTGGTCAAGTAGTCCATGGATGCTATGCTATATTCTATGTAAGAACCTCTAGTCGGTGGGTAAATGGGTCCTACGAAATCAATCCCTGTTGCTCTAGCACAATGGTAAGTACCACGTTAAGAAGCTTCACCTCCTTAATGTCAATCCGTGGGAGAGGTAGGAGTGATATGAAGATCGTGAATGTGAGATGATGTGAGAGTGAAGGTGAGAAGCACAAAGATGCACACACACATGCACACACACAATGAAGAGACAAGCAAGACACAATGGAAGGTGGGGACTTAGTTCTATTACTCAAGAATGCTCTTACAAGCTCAAACTAGCTCTAAGCTCACACTAACCAAAATGAACCAACCTGAACCAACCTCAAAAATGAGCTCTCTAGCTCTTTTTATAGTTTCTAGACTAGTTTTGACCGGTTTCACATCTAGTGACCGGCCTAGTTAAAAAATAGGTCCTAGAGGCTATTTGGAAGGGTAAACGATGTCTAAAAATAACGAAAATTGGTACGAGCATTCTACCTAAGCTCCTCAAGCTCGAGGACTCCTCGGCTTGCACAAAATGGAGCTATGGATTACAAAATGGGGTTTTGTCTATATTACATATGTTACAAGAGTGATGAAAATCACTGTTGGATGTTTGAAGAAATAATAAGAAACATATTTGTTTGAAAAAATGATCCGACTGGCTCCCTGCTCCGTCTTTACATGCTTCCATGTCGTCTGTGCCTCTGACTGCTTCCAACACCCCCCTCCCTCTCGCTTCTGTCGTCCTCGACAGAACCTTGTTGTGCGGTCTGTCGGATGTAGTTTTGTAGGAGGTCGTGAGCGAGGGTGTGCTCAGATACTCGAATGCCTCGGGCCAGATCAGCCTCGAGCTTCTTTTGTCTTCTCTTCACATTCTAGCTCTAGCTTATGATATGCCTCTCTTAGTTCTTGGTATCGCGTGTTCAAAGAGGCATTCTCGATTGATAATGAATTAAGCTGCGACTGTAATTCATTCGTCGTCCTCTGCAGCTGTTGATAGTTGTTGCCAAGAGATGCAAACTCATCTCGTACTTGTGACATGCATGTGAACATTTGTTGAAGTGCAGTGTCTATGGTGGGCGATAATAGTAATGAAGTGCTAAATGAGGATGCAGTGGAAGTAGATGCAGCGGGAATGGGAAATGGGGTTGGGAAGGTGGATGCAGTGGTGATTGTGGAAAATTGTGACGTACCTAAATATGATGGTGCTGTGAGTGGAGTGGGTGCTGGTGAGGTGGATGGTGATATGTCCATGTCATTGGACGTGTCAAGTGCGGTGACTGTGAAAAGCGGTGTGTAAGTGGGTGGTTGTGTAGGTGTGAAGACGGGATTTACAAATGTAGAGTAATTTACAGGGGGAATGGCTGGAGCAGCTTGGTGAAAAGGGGAAATAGGGGTTATGGTGGGTTGAGGAGGTGAAACTGGTGAGAAGGTTAGTGGGGTTAGAAAGGTGAAAGGGTGTCTTAAAGGTGGGGGAAAGGATGGGAAGGATGAAGGGGTGAAGGGGTTAACATGTAGACGCGGAGGATTGGGTGGGGGCATGGTGGCATGAATGGGCAGGGCAAAGGGTGTGGCTATGTTGCCGTGGACTGGTGTGGATGTGGGAGGAGCAGGTGGGTGTGCGGGGGATACAGGATGGATTGGTGAAACTTGAGGTGAGAGAGGAGTAGATGGTGTGGATGTTATTTCAAGGATAGTGGTAGTATGTACAACGGTGGTACGTGGCGGGGAGTCGACTAGGATGGTTTCTTCGGTGAAGGATCTTTCCGGCCGTAGGCGTGCATCTTGCGCCTGGTGGGATGATTGAGCACCTATCGGAACTCGAATATATTCACCGGGCTTCGATAGCAGGCGAACTCTGCGAGGGTCATATTGGGGGAGTGGCTTCCTTTGTAAATACCTCAGTGCTTCGACCGGGCCGATGGATTGGACCAGTTCTCTGAACCCTCTGATGTAGACTTCTTCAAATCCTCCGGAGACTAGTTCTTGTTCGATTAGGGCCTGGCTCTCTTCTTCAGTCAATTTCTTCCGTGCCCAGACTTTCTCCATCGTACGATATAATTTCTTGATTGCCAGCGTGTAAGCTGCTGCTTCGAAAGTCTCCTCTTCGTGCGTGTTGGTGTCACCGTGCGCATCGGTTTGTTGGCCTTGGCCGTCTGTCTGTCCTTGTTCTTGGGAATCATGCGTGCCCTGGCTAGCTTCGTCATCACCTTCGTCATCGTCGGTGGCTGTTGTTTCGTCCTCAGAGCTCGACACTACTTGTCCTTGTGGCAGATCCCGCGGTGTGGTAGGGTAACTGGGGCGTTCATATTCTTGGGAGAACATCTGTGCCTCTGAAAACTGGAATTCATTTGAGAATGCATCAGGCATTTCAAAATCGAATGTTGTGTTTATTGGTTCTGCCTCCATGTGTGGTATTGGGAAAGAAAAGGCTTCCGCACCAATAGTGGTGGGAGCTTCTGCTGTCGTGGTGGTGGGTTCTGTGGTTGCAGCTGCCTGAGGTGCAGCGATACTAGTAGTGCCCTCCGTGACCACTGGTCTAGACAACCTTATGCGAATAGGTTGCACTGTGGGAGCGGCTTCTGTCGGTGATCGCTCTGGAGAGGGTTGTGGAGATGGTGACTCTGGCACTTGAAGGCAAGGAATGGTGCCTCTCATGCGCTTACCTGCCCGTGTTCTACTGGGCTTCCTGGCTTTCTTCGTCGTTCCTTTGAATGCTTTCAGCTCTTCTCCTGTTAATGCACGTTCAATTGGCAAGTCATAAGCCAAGCACATATAAACAATTCTTGTCAGCGCACAACATCCATTAAGCACTTTCTTGCGTTCCCATCTGTGTTGTGCCAAATACATTTGATCAATGATCCAGCTCGCCAGATCAACAGTCTGAGGTCCGGTACACGCTAAGTACAATCCAAACCATATTCTTTTGTGTGGCATGGTAAATCTGTCCTGAGCGGGGAATGCAAAGTGTTGCATGCATATCCGTAGCGGCTTTGATAGCTCAGGTGTAATTGCTGAGATCTCCTCCCACTTAGTGACATCCCCACGTTTCATAGGGTCTGGAATTAATCTTTCTCGATCTGTGGGCGTGTGGGTGCCATGAATTTTGATGGCAGCTCTGATTAGATCCTTTGAGAGGTAAAACCTTTTGTAAGGTGGATCATCCACTAAAGAGGGCAAAATAAAAGTTCCGGGGATATCCTTATTCTCTGAGGCAAGCAAAGTAGTGATTAAATAATAACACCTGTAAAAGTCAGGTTTGGGCAGGGGATCACTGAAATACTCCGTGAAGCCTGCTCTGGCCCAAACGTGAGTTAAACCCTGGGTGTTCTGTAGGGCTTCGAACTCTCTGGAGAAGAATTGGTATTTTCCCCAAGTGCGGTCATCAAATGTCAAATTAGATTCAAATATGAAATCCGCGTCCGCTAAGGGTCCTGCAAGTCCCTGAAACCAGTGAGAGTTACGGTGTATCTTTTCTGTGTAGCCCATAGGTGGGTTGTCGATCGGCATGGGCCCTGGAAATCCTTGGAATTCTGGCGGTGGAGCAGTCGGGTGGGATTCTGCTCGTAACACGTTGAGGGGCACTGCAGCTACACTGGGGCCTGCTCCTGATGGTCCTTCGTCGGTTTGCATGATGACTGGTGTGTTAATGAGAAAGATCTGCTACAAAAGATTAACACATTAGCATGGAAATTAATTATGATCCCATTAAAGTGAGACCGCAATCCCTTTCCATAACTGATGCGTAACCCGTGTAGACAAGTGCTGTGATGTGATGGATGCAATGCTTCTTGCAGCACTAGTGCAGGTCTCTAGACACCTACACGTTTCAGATCATGCATACATTTCTTGATGAGATGAGATTATGAGTGACGTGTGATGATGGTGGGTGAATTTATACAAGGTTTAAAGGTTAGTGATTTATTACAAGGTTGTATGTTAGTCGAGGGGGTAGTTTTGTCAGACATGGGGTTAGGGGAAGACGATTGGACACGCTTCGGTATCCATTTCCTAAGAGTCTTTGAGTGGGTGGTGGGTTTCTGCTGAGGGGTCAAAGGTAGTATCGGGTGTGGTGGTGTTGAGGGATGGAAAGATTTGTGAGGGGTATGTATTACATGGCTTAAGGATTGAGCTATGATACATGGTTTGGGTACCCAAATCTGCATGGGTGTGGGTCTATGGGTAAGGTATTTCTTGGCGATCCAAATTCGTCGAATGCTCGGACCTGTAGAGGAAGGTCGAGGGGATGGTGGATACTGATTCTGTTTCTGCACTACCTTTTTCTTGTTGATCTCTGCTTGGTTGGAGTTCTTCGGTGCTTTTTGTCCTTTTGGCACCCATATTTGTCTGGTGCCGCTTCCTTTGGGTGGCCTAGACTGCTTTCCTTGTTGTGTCTTCTGATACTGCCGTCGGTCTGGGTTCCTTTGTCATGGTTGACTCCGTCGTGGTTGAGGAAGAGGTCGGATGGACGCTCTGCTTTGGAAAAGAAGGGAGATCCAACACTTGCGTGACCTTCCCATTAGGAAGTGATGCGTTCTTTAACTTTAATCTAGGCCAGTCCGCAACAAGTTTGGAAGGATGAGCACCGCAGGGTGTCGTGCTCATTTGGCCGCTGATGCAACCCACCTGACCACTGATTGTGTCCATCTGCCCTTGCAGTTGGGTAACTGTCTCTTCTAGTTTGCAGGGAAGTCTTCTAGTTGGGCATCCTTCTGATTGACAATTGTCCATAGCTAAGCCCGAGTGGGTTGGTGTAGACGTAACGTGACTGGTCTGTTTAAAGATCTTCCGGTCTTCCGTCGCATGCGTTTCATAGGGTCTAGGGTTACAACCGTCAGGCGGCATGCCGTTAGGGAAGTCAAGCGGTATCACTCGCTTCTGCTCTAAGGTTCCAATCTGTAAGGAGCCTTGTCTAAGATTTAGGTCCACTGAGTGATCGTATAGCCAATCTTGGCCAAGGATTAGGGGTTCTATCAGGTCGTCATCATGGCACACTAGTAGCTTCGCTGTCATGGTCAAATCCTTAATGAGGATAGGAAGGTCCACCTCACCCATGCAAGGGGTTTCCATGCCTCCTAGCCCTATGAGGTATGCCTCAATTGGCCGCATTTCTATTCCTGAATCCTTATAGTGGGACCATCTAATCGCACTAGTCGCAGCACCTGAGTCAATTAAAGCCCTGAGTTCTTGGCAAGGGTTGCCGTGCTCTAGCCTAACTGTAATGAATGGTCTCCTGTCCACTATGCTAGGATGAGTGGTTGACTTTACTTGACACATGGCCATGGGATATCTGGGTGATGTTTCCAGATGGTTATAATGTTCTCTCCCTAGTCCTTGTCTTCTTAGCTTCATGCGCTTAATGCGTTCTATGGCTTCTGCCTGAGCTTCAGCTCGTATTCTATTTTCTTCCTCCTTACGCTTCTTTGCCAAAGTGAGTCGTCTAAGCATATCCTCAGTAAGAGGTTCTTGATATAGCTTGACTCTATAGCCACTAATGTAATTAGGCATTATTTCTCCTTCTAAGGTGGCTAACTGTACTGCTCCACTAGTCGAAAGTCTGTTAAGGATCATAGGTCCATAACCTCGCTTTTCTAACTTCCGTGCGTGCTGTTTCAGTGTATACACTAGAATTACATCTCCTTCTTTTAGGCCTTTATCTTTCACATGTGCATCAAAATATGCTTTCTGTCGCTTCTTCGCTGCGTATATTCCTGCTGCTGCTTTCAGCCTGGTTTCTCCTAATCGTTCCAAGTCCATTATTCTCGCTGATAATTCATGGCCGGTCCACTGATGTTCTTGTGCAACCTTAAGGGTCGGTATCAAGAAGTCCAAAGGAAGCACTGCATTCTGACCAAAAACCATCTGAAAGGGAGTTGCATTGAGTACGGTCTTGTAGGCCACTCGATATGCCCAAACAGCGTGGTGTAACTGTTTGTCCCAATCTGAACGTTTGTTGTTCACGAGTTTCGTCAGTACGTTACAAAGTATCTTGTTAGTGCTTTCAGCCTGACCATTGGCCTGGGGATGATATGGTGCAGATTTCTTGTGAATCACCATAAAATCCTGTAACAAATATTCAATGACTTGGTTTAGAAAGTGAGTGCCTCGATCGCTCACTAACTCTATAGGCAATCCATATCTTGTAAAGACATTTTCAAATAAGAATTTTGCAGTCGTGTGAGCATCATTCTTTCTTGTGGCTTTTTCCTCTACCCATTTGGTTAGATAATCTGTGGCAACAATAATGTATTCCGCATGTGTACCTTTTGCAGGGGGGTTAATGGGTCCTACAAAGTCTATACCCCACTTAGAAAATGCACGTCCGCCCATCATGGGTTTCAATGGCATTTCATCTCTGCGAGTAGGAAACTGAGTTCTTTGGCACACGTCACATCTCTTTACATAGGTATGAGCATCCATGTGAAGAGTGGGCCACCATAATCCTGAAAAGAGAATGGCTTTGACTATCCTATCTGGTCCAAAGTGACCTCCTGCAACACCTTGGTGTGCAGTCTCTAGTATGTTCAGATAATTGCTTTCATGAACACATTGTCTTAAATATCCATCTCGTCCTCTTTTGTATAGATTATCGCCAATAAGTGAATAGTCTTGAGCTTCCTGCTCTAGACTGCGTTGTCGAGCTAAGGTCATTCCTTGAGGGAATGTGTTCGTCCTCAGGTATGTCACTAAAGGTTCACTCCAGTCTGGTGTGAGAGACATGTGATATAATGTCGCATGCTCTACTGGTGGTTTTTCACCACACACCTGACATTCCTTACACAACTTGTAGGCATCTGCTTCCATAGAAGGCCAATATACTCCTAATCTATGCAGAGTCTGTAATGTCCGTTGTTTCGAATGATGTTGCTTTAGTGCACCTATGTGTGCTAGTTGCAACCAATTCGCATGTTCTGATTCATCTACACAACAAGCAAGAACCTTTTGATTATCCTGTTTATATATGCTTCCTGGCATTATTTGATATTTCTGAGACTTGGTAATCTCTCCTTCTTTGATCTTTATCCTAGGATTCTTGGGTCCGTATGTCAGAATAGGGACTATAGGTTTAGCCCATTCTGGTGCTATCTCAAGGTTAAACAAGTATGCATCTGGTAATTCATCTGCTACTCCTTGAGGAGCTTCTCCTGAGATTAATCTTGAAAGGTGGTCGGCTCTAAGATGCGTCTTTCCTTTCCTAACTACCACTTCAAAATCGTACTCCATGAGCAATAGAAACCAACGTATCAGTCGTCCTGTGTTACATGGTTTGTTGACTAAATATAATAGGGCTTGATGATCTGTAAAGAACTTGAATTTGTTGGCCAACAAGTAGTGCCTAAACTTCTTCACTGCATAGATCATCCCTAATCCTTCTCGTTCCGTCGTGGTGTAATTTCTTTCTGCTGCGTTCAATTGTCTGCTAGCGTAAGCGATGGGGAGATCTATGTTACCTTCATTCGTGGGTTGTGCTAACACGCATCCTATGGCGTAATTGGATGCATCCACATGTACATGGAATGGCTTACTCCAATCTGGGGTAGTCAATATAGGTGCTGAGCACAAGCGTCGTTTAAGTTCATTGAATGAATTTTCACATTCATCTGTCCATTCAAAGTTGGTTAAAAGAGAGTACAAAGGCTTGGCTATGATTGCATACATGTGTATGAATCTCCTATAATATCCGCAATGGCCCATAAATGCCTGTACCTCTTTCACATTAGTTGGTCTAGGTAATTCGGCAATTACCTTCACCTTTTCCTCGTCCGTAGAGATTCCATTTTTTGACACAATGTGTCCTAGAATTTTGCCTTGTCTGACCATGAAAACACATTTTTCTGGGTTCAAACAAACTTGATATTCTCGACATTTGTCAAATAGTTGTCTTAACTCTGGGATATGTGTCTGTCTTACATTTGAATGAGCACATAAGTCATCGACATAAACTTCCAAGCTCTTGCGTAAGAATTCCTTAAAAACATGACACATGAGTCGCTGGAAAGTGGCGGGTGCATTTGTTAAGCCAAATGGCATTACACGAAATGCAAATATGCCCCATTCAGTGGCAAAAGCCGTCTTGTGTTGGTCCTCTGGAGCAATGGCTACTTGGTTATAGCCTGAGAATCCATCAAGAAAGCTGTAAACTTCCTTGCCTGCAACTCTTTCCAATAGGTGTTCCGTGATAGGAAGAGGATAACTATCTCTAATCGTGGCGGCATTAACTTTTTTAAGGTTAATACACACACGCAATTTTCCATTCTTCTTGGGCACAACCACAATGGGGGATACCCATTCGGTATGCTCAATTTCGTAAATGAATCCTGCTTCTATCAAGCGATCTATCTCCTCTTTAATCTTCGCAGCGTAGTTATCATTATACGTGTACGGTTTCTGTTTTGTCGGTTTTGCATCTGGAGTCATAGGGATTCTATGAGAACATATATCTGGATCTACTCCTTTCAAATCTTTGTAACTCCAAGCAAAAACATCTCTATATTCGCGCAATAGGGCAACTAGCTCTTCTTCTTCTTCAGTCGTCAAATCATGCCCTATGTAGGTACATTTTTCTTCTTCTCCTTCTATGGCAACTATTATTTTCTTGGTTTTCTCTCGGTTATCATATACTTGTCCGTCATTCGCCTTTCTATTGGGCATTCGTACCATGATTCTTCTATCTTCAATTTCATATTTCTTGAAATTCTCGGGTACTTCAAACAAAGATTCTTCTTTTTCTGTCATGGTTTCTTTCTTCTTCCTTTTCTTGCCTTCACTCTTAGTAGTCACTTCTGTGGCTAACCTTACCTCATTCGTGACGTCCTCATGCCTCTGAGTGTGAGTCTCTACTTCGTAGAAATATTCCTCCTCTGATGCAAAGGGTGGGTCCATGATAATTGATTCTAAATCAAAATCGCTTGCATCCTCAAATGCATCAGTGTTCGGTTCACACTCTTCTAAAATTGCATCGCACATGATTGGCTCTATCGTAAAAACTGAAATGTCATAGCCATCCTCGTCACAGTGGGGTGTCCATTGTTCTTCATGGATGGCTACATCCATGGTTGCTAGGATTTCCGCCCAACCATGGGGTTCAAACTCTTCGTCTGGGAATACTACAGGTGCATAAGCTGGGTCCTGAAGAGTTCGTGGATGTTGTTCTACACCTAAGGTCCTGGCTTCTAACCGCTCTTCCTCTTGTTTGGCTACTTTACACATCCATAAATGGGTATCCTCATGCAACCAAGAAGGATCTGATTCTAATGAGTGCACGGATTCCGTCTCTGCTGGTGTCTTATGGATGGTATTCCATTGTATTGGGGGTACATCTCTGTGTGAATAGTCTTTAAGATTGACTTTAGTAGTCACTCCTAAATGTTGCAAGTACAAAGAATTAGTTCCCCAATCTTGTACAATTTGCAACTGACGCATGAATGGTCGTCCCAATATCATCTCATAAGCACGATTTTTCGCAAAGTCACAAATGGCGAAAGTATGCTCAAATTCTACACCACAAGTGGTGAGGGATATGCCTTCTAGTAAGCCTAACGGTTTTTCTATGTGTCCATCAGCCATTTGTAGTTTCATCCTGGTGGGTTTGAGTGCTGGCTTACCCCAACGTTTCCACAAAGCGGTGGTAGCGATGGCTACTCCGGCTCCTGAATCTAAGATGGCTTTCGTGGTGTAGCCCTGATGGGTTATTGGAAGATATGTGTTACCTTCCTCTCCTTCGCTTACGTCTCCAATCTTTTCTACGGGTATCTCTGGTACCTTCTTATGTGATCCTATCTGAGAGGGTGTGGTAGCAAGCTCAGGGAATTGATTTGCTACGTGCTTCCACAATTCTGGTTTTACCTTTAACAATTCCTCCAGAGTGAGATTACACTGTACTTTCGTGTTCTTGATCACTTCCGTGTTCCTAGGGATCACTGATTCTTCATTCCTTACTATTATCGTGGGTGCTCTCATACTAATAGACTTAGCTTCCCAAGGTCCTGTGAACTGAGGTAATTCTTGTAAAGAATTAGATTCAAATCCTGTGGGTTCACTCAGTTGTTCCACCTCTACTTCATCATATATAGAGGGGATGTCTTGGGGAAATTGTTCCTGCAAGTCGTCTATTTCTTGAATAGGAGGATGGGTTCCTTGTTCCTTTCTCCATTTCTCTTCTTGGATTTCCCTCAAAAATTCATGTGAGTACCTATGTATGGAAGACAAATTGTCTTGACTTTCTGTATTGGGTACTTGAGACAGGGATGGTGCATTCCTTTCCTGTGTCTCTGTGACAATAGGGTTCCTATGCTGATCCTTTTTCTCTTTGCTTTCTATCAAGTATTCTAGCCTCTCCATTAGTCCTTGAAAGTGTAATTCTGGTTTTGCCATGTTATTCCAATTAAGATATCTAGAGGCTTCGAACAAGGCTTGTGCTAGTTCTACCATTTTCATGCAAAGTTTAGTTCTCTCAATTTCTAGATCAGCTCGAGGGTAGTTTTTACTCATCTCCATTACTTGAGGTCCCTCTTTTATTTTAGCCTGATATGCACGAAACATCATGTCTAGATTTTCTGGTATGGGTTCCGCTAAAACCGATCCTGATTTCTGAGCTGGGTTTTCTTGATTTAATTCTTGTGAAGCCAATTCTTGTATTTTGGCTCTAGATTCCCTTAAACTTCCTTCCAACTCACTTATCTTTTTACTCCATTTTCTCTTTATTCTTTCTCTAGAATCTTTCCAAGATTTTGTCTTTTTACTGCTAGATTCTGCTACTTCACTACTTCCTGCTACTTTCTCTTGATTAAGCTGCTGGTTTTGTAAGAGCGCCTGGGCTCTGGTTATAGCTTGGATAGGCACGTATGTAGGGTTGGATCCATCTGCGTTGTTTACAATACCTATCACGTTGATCGGTGTCACATTCGAAGCATTAACTGGGTTCTTAGGACAATC
The DNA here is from genome assembly GCA_020310875.1 of Ceratopteris richardii. NCBI lineage: Eukaryota > Viridiplantae > Streptophyta > Polypodiopsida > Polypodiales > Pteridaceae > Ceratopteris > Ceratopteris richardii. Next base: position 114,628,896 of record CM035423.1, on the reverse strand, counting down.
TTTGATTATGTGCTCTTTGCCACAACCGGCACAAAAGCCTTGTATGTTATAGTACTGTGATTGCCTTACTATTGGGGGATGTGGACAATCTTTTATGAAGTGATCTCCTTGGCACCTAAAGCATGGTCCTCTAGGGCCCTGTGGTCTCTGTTGTCTCAATTGGGGCCGTGGGTTTGGGTTTGCGTACATCACATTAGTATAATCTGGCTCCCAACTAGGTTCCATTGGTGGACTATCATAATGATATGTCTCCACATGCTCTGGTGACTCCGTGTAATAATCGGGTGGACTAGTTACATGAGTAGAGTCAAAACTGTTTGAGTTTGGGTCACTTTCTGTGATCAAGGGTGAAGAAGGCACTAAGGCCCTACTTAGGTTCTCTTCTGCAGCAGCGTATTTGACTGAGATGACATTCGCTGGTGGGGGTGGCTGCTGAGCCAAGACGGGTTGAGGTCTCTGTTGAGCCTGGTATGAGTAGTTCTGGGGAGGCCTATAGTAATAAGGCTGAGCATTGTATTGGCCTTGATACCTACCTGGCTGCTGGTATGTTTGCGGGTAGTTCTGTCTCACGGTTTGTTTGTTGTATGGGCAGTCCTGAGCCGTATGATTCGTGTATCTTCTCTCAATTGTGCAATATTGGCCACTAGGATTGGCTTGAGGTTGAGGTGCATTGGGGCACACGTTTGCCAAATGATTTCCACCACAAGTGTAACAACGTACATTAGTTGGTAGCTTGGGCACCTGTTTGCTAGAAACTCCTAGTTTTTGGGCCACTTTTTCTGCTAGGTCCTCTATCGAATTAGACAATTTTGTGGATGCCAGAGAAGAACAATCTGAGTCCTTGTAGACCTTTGAGAGTTCTAATTCATCTCCTAGGTTGTCCTCGATGTCTATACATATCCTTACACACTCCTCTAGCGTTCTGGGTTCTTTTAGGTACACATAGGAGCGTAGTTTAGCGCTCAACAAGCCATCTAGGAACAATGATACTTGTTTGGCTTGTGAGGGTAGCTCTTGCATTGGACATCGTTCAACATATTGTCTGAATCTACGACCTGCCAGTCTTACTGTTTCCTGAGGGGTCTGTTTAAAGCTATGAATCAACGAAGACGTGTCATGTCTAATCCCACTTTTAGAGAATTCAGTGATGAATGACTCTAAAAAGTGATGGATGTCTCTAAATTGCCTTTGTTGCAATGGTTGGAACCAAGTTAAAGCGGTATTCTTTAACGTTAGTCCAAATGCATTGTATTGCGTGAACATGTCCTCAACTTGTTCTGCTCTTAGTACCTGCTTGAATTCTGCAACGTGGTCATAGGGATCTCCTGTCCCATCAAAGTAATTCTTCATGGATTTCACTAATTGTGTGGGTCTCAATACTCTTGCGTGTTCACGAGGTCTAGGTAGAGGAAAATCGTCTCTACCACCTGGTATTCCATGCTCTCTTTGTCTATCCGCTCTATTAGTGTCCGTGGTTGTTCTATCTCTCCCTATGGGGTGAGTGAATCTTACTTCCGGTCTCTCTTTATTTCCTTCTCTTTGATTTCCATGGGCTGAGGATGTTCCTGCCCCTTGTTGACTTGTATTCATGTTCGTTCTAGATGGAGGGAATATCAATTCACCTCTCCATGTATATGTGCTTTTAGCGCGCTCAGGCACCACAAAGACTCTTTCTAAAGTCTCATCCAGGTATACAACCTTTCCAGGTGTATCTGGGTCCTTGAATTCATAGATTGTAATGATGCCTATCTCACCAGGGTGTTCCTTTCTGTACCTCCAAAAGGCTTCATCTGTCTCTTTATTTACAAACAACTCGGTGCTCCTGTTATCTTGAGGGATCCATTCTGGGATGAGTACTCTTGTTAATACGGATTTCCCTCTCGGTGTTCTAGGTTCTTCTAACGGTTCTTTTCCTTGAAATTTCGCTTCCGTCTCTAATTGAATTGTGCCAAACTCATTAGTATCGTTTGGCTGCGTACTTAGAACGTACATGGTTCCTTCTTTGTCTATGTAAGCGTCTCTCTCAAATTTCACCACTGGTCTTTCCAATCCAATGGGTTGATCAGGGTTGTGCAGTTGCACCACTTGCCTTTGCAAACCATCCTCATAGATGCGAGCACCTAGTCGGTTGGTTCGGAGAAACTCTAGTTGCGTTCTGTAGGGTCCTTCTGGTTTTTCTAGGTATGCTACATGAGACCCTCCTTCTGGTCTGTCTGCGCTAAATGCCATTTCTGATTCGCTAGTCTCTGAGCTCTCGTAGGGGTAATTGCTATTCAATTGCTGAGCCCAAGATCGAGCGGTGGTTCTTACACTAGCCTCTGATGATCTAAGGCTTCTTCGGTCTGACTTACCTATGTGTCTCCCTGATCTAAGGTTCATTAATTTTCTTCCTTGCTCACTCAATTACACACTTAGATCGTCAATGGTTCTTTGTTATCACTTTCTTAATTCTTTTTTAATTTTCTTTGGATTCTTGTCTTAATATATGCGTCAGGAATTCGACTTTTCGTTATAATCTTGAGTTCTCGTTCCGTCAGACTTATGTTCTTTCCTTTAGGTTTTCGCGTCACACACACCTTTACTTTTAGTCTTAAACTTGAAAGAATTAAGTATCTTGAACTTGAGGCGTTCCTATCGTCTTAAATCCACAACTACCGTTTAGCCTAAGCTAAGAATTGACTGAGGGGGTTGAGTAATCTTCCAACCTCGAGTCGGCTTTTCTGTTGCTCTGATGCCCTGTTGCCCAAGAAGCCGCGCTTCCCAAGCTTTACTGTCTTCACGGCCTTGCTTGCTTGCTTTTGATTGCCTTTGCTAGCTAGAAAAATCCAATATTAGACCAATTCACAAGATGATCAAACACTTGAGTACATACACCTTTTAAGTCCCTTCCCTTTTTGCCCAAATTTTCAATGTGTGCCCCCTGGCTTCCTAGTCCCAAACTAGGTGAACCTCAAAATAGTTTATCTAAAAATAGATGTATCCTTTAAGAAAAAAACAGTTGAGGTCACGTAGTACTCGTCACGAGCTTTCTAACGAGCTATTAAGCTCAAAAAACGGACTTCGGATGAAAAAGTTATGAGCGTTCAGGCCCTGGGGGGTAAAAACTGACAATCAGGTTTTCCTTCAAATATGAGCTAAGGGGTCTCCTATGAGTCTAATGGTCCAAAAAATTTCTCAAAAATACCCTCAAAATTGGTCAAAAATTGGAGCCCAAAATTTGCGATGGGGGTGCACAATCGCGATGGTCTGGGACCATCGCGATGGTCCAAGCGAACCGTCGCGATGGCGTGGAATTTGGACAATCGCGATGGTCCGAAAAAGTGAACCGTCGCGATGGCCCGAAGTGAACGATCGCGATGGCGTGAGGTCGAACCGTCGCGATGGCCCGAAAAATGAACCGTCGCGATGGCGTGATCAGGTGGACAATCGCGATGGCGCGGTCAACGGTCAAAGGTGGACAATTGCGATGGTCCGAAGTGAACCGTCGCGATGGCGTGATCAGGCGGACAATCGCGATGGCGCGGTCAACGGTCAAAGGTGGACAATCGCGATGGTCCGAAGTGAACCGTCGCGATGGTCACAAGTGCGATGGCGTGAGCCAATCGCGATGGTCCGATTTTGGGCTGTCGCGATGGTCCGATAAATGAACCGTCGCGATGGTCTATCGTGACACGTGGCACTGTCGTGGCAATGGCATAAGCCAATCGCGATGGTCTGGGGTCAGCTGAACAATCGCGATGGTCCAAGTGGACCGTCGCGATGGCTCAAGTGAACCGTCGCGATGGTCCGAAAAAGCGAACCGTCGCGATGGTTCGGCCGAGCCGTTGCGATGGCGTGAGCCTATCGCGATGGTGCGACACAATCGCGATGGTCCGAGCCAATCGCGATGGTCCACCAAACAACGAATTTTTGAAATGCAGCTATGGTTTCGTGTATACGCAGGGATCGCCTACCTCGTGGTGTGGTCGCCTACCTCAAAATCCGAACTTGGCGGACCATCGCGATGGTCTGACACAGTCGGAAATTTCTGACAGAAAGTACATTTTTTACCTTTTGGAAGCTTTCCTGATGCTCTGAAGCTCTGTACCTGCAAGAAAACTCAAGGAAACGCAAGCGCACACAAGCACAAAAATTCTCTCTCGCTCTCTCGCATGCACAAATGAGGGGAAATGAGGTGAATGGGTGGGTATGGTGAATTTTCTGATTTTTTTGGAGATGAAGATGATGATGCGATGATGAAGATGGAGTGTGGGGGAGGTGAAAAACACTAAAAACTAAGTAAGAACAACAACAAAAACTGAAATTTTTACCTTCCAACGCCACTTCTTGCTATACTCTTACCATCACACATTCGTCCTAGACTCGATCCCCGGCAAAGGCGCCAAATTTGGTGTTGCTCTAGCACAATGGTAAGTACCACGTTAAGAAGCTTCACCTCCTTAATGTCAATCCGTGGGAGAGGTAGGAGTGATATGAAGATCGTGAATGTGAGATGATGTGAGAGTGAAGGTGAGAAGCACAAAGATGCACACACACATGCACACACACAATGAAGAGACAAGCAAGACACAATGGAAGGTGGGGACTTAGTTCTATTACTCAAGAATGCTCTTACAAGCTCAAACTAGCTCTAAGCTCACACTAACCAAAATGAACCAACCTGAACCAACCTCAAAAATGAGCTCTCTAGCTCTTTTTATAGTTTCTAGACTAGTTTTGACCGGTTTCACATCTAGTGACCGGCCTAGTTAAAAAATAGGTCCTAGAGGCTATTTGGAAGGGTAAACGATGTCTAAAAATAACGAAAATTAGTACGAGCATTCTACCTAAGCTCCTCAAGCTCGAGGACTCCTCGGCTTGCACAAAATGGAGCTATGGATTACAAAATGGGGTTTTGTCTCTATTACATATGTTACAAGAGTGATGAAAATCACTGTTGGATGTTTGAAGAAATAATAAGAAACATATTTGTTTGAAAAAATGATCCGACTGGCTCCCTGCTCCGTCTTTACATGCTTCCATGTTGTCTGTGCCTCTGACTGCTTCCAACAATCCCCCACTTGGAAAATTCCTAGATTCCTATCATTGGTCTAAGAGACATGAAATCTGTCATGAAAGGATAGTTGATTTCTTGAAGTGCCCTACATCATTTATCATATTCCTCTACATCCATGTGGAGTTTTGGCCACCACAATCCAACAAAAAGTATCATTTTGGCCATCCCAATAGGAGAAAAATATACTACAACCACTCCATCATGCACAAGTTCCAACATGGGTATGTATTCAAACACTTGAATGCATAATCACAAAATGTTATCTTCACCTCTATTGCATAATTGTCCTATGATAATCGTATAGTCTTGAAATGCATCCTCTAGTTCTTTCTTTCTTACAATTGTGATAGCTTTTGGATACTTTCCATGTTGCAAGTAGTCAACAATGGGCTTGCTCCATTCCACTATAGTGGTTACATGATACAAAGTTGCGTAGTCCATTGAATGAGCAAGATTTCATCTTGCACAATTTTTGATATGGACATAAACATCTTTCTCCATGCTGGTCTAGTAGACCCCTTCCCTTTTCAATTTTTGTAGTGTTTGTATGTGAAAATTATGATGCCCTAATAAACTGGTATGGGCTTTTCTCACTAGCTCTAGATTTTCTACTTTGCCAACACACCACAACAACATGCCTCGACTATCTTGATAATGCAAACTCCTTGCAATGATATGGTACTTTGTAGTATCGTGTACAAATTTAGATGATCTCACAATGATCTTTTGGTGTGGTCCATATGTAAGCAATGTAAATATCTTTTTTGCCCAGTTGGGAACTACTTCCAAGTCGAACAAGTAGGCATCGGGTCAATCATCATCAATGCCTGTTGTTTGCTCGCCAATAGTGAGGCATGACAAATGGTCAGCTTTAATGTGAGGATTTCACAAAATCAAATTCCACTACTAGTAGGAACCAAAAAACTAACCATCTAGTTGTACAAGGCTTGCTTACTAACTAAAGCAATGCCTAATGATCTTCAAAAAAATTGAATTTATTAGCCAATAGACATTGATGAAACCTTTTCACCGCATACATCATTCCTAATCCTTCACGCTTTGTGGTAGTGTAATTTCTCTTTTCTGCATTCAAATATCTGCTAACCATAGACAATTGGGAAATCCATGTTCACTCAAGGTGCAGGTTGTGCAAGAATACATCTTATTGCATAGTTTGATGCATCCACATGAACATGGAATTATTGACTCCATTCAAGTGCTTTCAGGATGAGAGTAGTGCTCAACCATTTCTTGACCTCTAAGAACATTTCTTCATATTAATATGTCTCCTCAAAGTGCATAAGTAATATGTAAAGTGGCTTAGAAATAACTACAAACATGTGGATAAAGCATCTGTTGGTATCCAATGCTTGTATGAAAACACTCGTCTAGGATCAATTAACTACTGAACTAAGAAGGCTACAAGATAGAAAGCCTAAGCTCAACATAAGTGAGATATGCACGTCTCCACCCAACCAATTCCACCCATATATACCTCTAAGCCAAGGGGGGAAATATGAAGAGAGCTTGCCAACTGTCCCCTCCACATGGATTCTAATAAAAGTCCTTCTAACCTTGGAAGTCACATGAAATCACAGTTGGAGTTTGAGGTCTATGAAAACACATGGACAACACAAGGAAGAAGAAGAATCTTGGAGCACAACACAACAATGAATGAATCACCAAGAAAATGTACAAGAATGAGCAACCCATTACAGTTATAGGTGCATATACAAGCCAAGGGGAAAAATCCTCCTAAAGGTGGAAAAAGTGCTCCGATGGTCCTAAGTGTGTTCACACACATCACTACCGAAATATATCAACAAATTCCCCTTGGGAATGATGTGGTGAACAAGGAGATGACACTCATGTGTAAGGAAGTGCCAAGCTATGTGGAAAGATATCAATCCACAAAAGGAAGATAGGTATGTGGAAATATATCAATCCACAAAAGGAAGTAAGCCAAGAGCTTTGCGAAAAACTTGAAACTTCTCCCAAGGCAGAGCCTTTGTGAAAAAGTCTACAACATTATCTTGTGTGGGAACATAGGCCAAACTAATCTCTCTAGTAGAGAACCTCTCCCTCACATAATGATAGTGCACCTCAATGTGCTTTGTGTGAGCATCGAACACATGGTTCCTTACAACTGCCAATGCACTCTGACTGTTAGTGAAGATGGTGGTGGTAGGAGACTGACCAACACCCAAATTAGCCAAAAGGCATATGAGCCACACACACTCAATAGTTGCTATGGAAGATGCCCTATACTTAGCCTCACAACTAGAAGTGGATACAATAGGCTACTTCTTGCTCAACCAAGATATGCATGAGCTATCAAGCATGAAGCAAAAACCACTAGTGTAAACATCAGAGTCATAGCGATCAACCGAGTCAGAGTAAGAAAAAGCATGTAAATCTGGCAGTACTGATCCCCCCTTGGGATAAAACAATCCAAGTAGCGGGATACCACTAAAGCAGCGAAAGATATGCTAAACTGCCTACCAATGCTTGAAACCTAAGCAACACATAAACCTGCTCATCTATGAGATATCAAACTGAATATTAGGTTGAGTTAGGCATAAGTAAATCAAGCATCCAACAAGTTACTGATAGAGAACAACACCAAATGCATCTCTAGCATCATGAAGACTCAACTGTAAACTTGCTTCCATAGGAGTGGAAATATGTTTGCAATCTTTAAGGCCAATATGCTACAATAATGTTTCAATATATATTTTTTGACATAAATCTACTCCTCCATCAACTTGCATAAATTGAATGCCCAAATACTGATGCAAATGCCCCAAATCTGACATCTCAAAAGAGGCATGCAACACAACCTTAAAATCAGCAATATGCCTTTTATTAGGATCAATGAGGAGCATATCATAAACATACACAACAATGATCAGAAGTACATCATCTACATGCTTAACATATAAGCTACTCTCAGTTGAACTATTCTTAAAACTATGTGCAACCATTTAGGCATGTATCTTTTTATACCAAGCACATGGTGCTTGCTTCAATCCATATAATGCCTTTTTCATTCTACACACTTTGTTTTCATTCCCTTTTTGCACAAAACCACAGGGCTGAATGTTGGAAAAAATCAACAACAAGCCTAAGTATTGGCTTGCGTCTCACAAAAATAGTTAGAAGAAGTCTTGAATTGAAGTCTATGCATGAGCTCATGTGAGAACTCACTCTTGTAATTTTTTAAGACTTTACTTGATGCAAAAGTAAAGGAATCTAAAAGTGGTTGAGTCCACTTGACAAAAATAGAGAGAGAAGCCACGAATTCATGATTTGGTCTTTGGAGAATCAATCAATCTCTAAAAGTTAGGAGATCACTTTTAGGTGAGCAAGATTCAAATTCAAATCTTGGCTCCAAAACTCCCTATAAATACATGGCAGATTAGTCGCACTTTTTAGGCGTGGATCAGCTAAGCTTTATGCCATATCAGAGTGTGGACTGAAGGCACACATTTGTATTTGGAAGTCCTTTGTATTCTACAATCATTATACTTTCAAATCTATGATCATTCAAGTCCATATCTTCATGTCATTGTGAGTCTACTGTTCACTCCTATACCTTTCACATTTTTCAGTCAGATTGCAGAAATGGTTTCTCCACATGTAGTGCATCTTTTTTGATGATTTAAGCTGCTAAAGTTTTTTGTTTAAGTCTACTATAAGGTCACAATTTTTCATTGCTATTGGAGTTTTAAATATTCAGTTATGTTCATTTGAAGTCAACCCTATCTGTTCATTTTCACTCCTTTGTCAGGTACCCGATTTTTTTTCACTCATCTTGTAAGAGCAATTTCTCAGTGTATACTTGACCAAATTCAGTGATTTAAATTGTATTGGATTTAGCACACTGTCTAGTATAAGCATACAAAATTTCATAATCATTGGGTTCTTGAGTCTTGAGTTATTATCATTTTACTGCTCACTAGTCTGAGTACTATTGTAGCCCGTGGAAATCGGGATGATGTCATAACTTGTTAAACTTCATTCTCATTGTGTGATTCACCATTTCTGATGAGATTACTCTTGAACGTTAGCTCTCTCAAATAATTAGAGTTCACCAAAAGGAATTAATCTAATTGCTGCTATGCTCAGAGAATTATTCAAAACACTGGCCAGGTATATGAATAAAAATAACAGGTTTTTCACCTCTGAATTAATTCCAGCTCATTTGTTTTGATCTATCTTTTTGAGATTGATCTTCCAAGGTACATAGGGTGTCTAAAACATCCATTGGCAAGCTAAAAGGGCCCCACCACATACTCCTAGAGTTCATTTGGCTGGTGTAGATCAAGGATTTTGCAGCACCACTTCATCTTCAAGCACATATGTATCCATCTCTTCAGAGTGGTATCAGAGCAAAGATGGCAGATGGATTTCCTTCATCAATTGACAAATTGGAGAGAGGTAATTACTCAGCTTGTTTGTTAAGGACGTAAGCGTATCTCCAAGGTAGAAGTTTATATGGTTATGTGGCTGGAGATGAAGTTATGCCAAGTTTCAGGAACAAAAGTCAACCAACACAAGAAGAGCAAGAAAGATTGAGCACATGGTGCTCCAAGGATGCACTTGCAAGGTCTTACCTCCTCAACTCTATCTCAGATTTTTTGTTGCCTCATATTAAAAGTTGTAAGACATCTCAGGAAGTGTGGGATGCACTTGAAGCCTTCTTCTCTTCAAGTACCAAAGCTAGGAAGCATCAACTATAGCTAGATTTCACAACTCTCAAGAAAGCTCCCAAACAAAATGTGTCTGATTTTGTCACAAAGCTCAAGGACATAGCAGATCAGTTGGGAAGCATTGGAGAGGTAATAGATGAAGAGCAAATTGTAAGGCATATCATCAATGGATTGAAAGCAAATGACAAGTGGGAAGCATTCACCACAGCTATGGATTTGTACATGGACATGCATGTACCTGATTTCAATACACTCATTGGACAACTACTCACTAATGAGGCAAAACGTATCAAGAATGGAGAAATCTCTAAAGGTAACCAATCTTCAGCTTTATATACTGATAAACGCAAGTCCAAAGAAAACAAAGGAAAGTCAAAGAAAGTGGATGATGAAGCAGGAACATATCAAGCTAACTATGCAGCTAGAGGAAGACGTGGCAGAGGTAGAGGAAGAGGAGGTCGACAAGGCAGGGGGAGATCCCAAGTCTCCAACCCATGATCTATTTGTGGATTAACTAATCATACAACTAAAAATTGCTTTAGGAACTCCAGGAATGAAAGAGGCAGAGGATACAATAGAGGAAGTTATGGCTACTCAAGAGGAAGGTTCAACAATTATCATGGCAACTACAACAACTACAATCATTCAAACTATCAAGGAGGGTACAAAGGAAGGAGATACTTCAATAACTACACAAAAGACTCAAACAAAGAGGATTCATAATTAATCATGAACATGGCTATGTCACAAGGTAAATCTGATGAGCATGTTTTCTACATAGATTCAGGTTGTTCAAATCAAGTGGCAGGAAATGTGACCCTCCTATCAGATTTAGAAGATCCAAGGAACAAGCATGAGGTACAAACAGGAGATGACACAAGACATGCTGTGGAGAAAATAAGAAATGTCAAGGCACCTGATGGAAACATCAACCTACTTAGTAAGGTACTCTATGTCCCTACCATTAGAAAGAATTTGATAAGTGTTGGGCAGATAGTAGAAAAAGGATTGCAAGTCAGGTTCACAAGAGGAGGAGCATATGTGGAAGACCCTATCCAAGGGTTCAGAAGAAAAGCAAAGAGAGAAAAAACATGTAGATTATTCACTTTTGAGTTGCAAGACACAAGGAACATAGCTCTCTTCAACTATGGTAATCAACCACTCACAGAACTAGAGATATGGCACAAGAGTTTGGCACATATTGGTGAAAGATCATTAAAGCAAATTTGCAGGGACCAAGGTGTACTTGGACTCCCTAACTTGTCAAAACAACACATGATTTATAAGTCTAGTGCATGTCAATTTGGAAAGTCTCACAAGTTACCATTCATGAACAAAGGTTATATGCATGGAGATCTCTTGGAGTTGGTTCATACAAATGTATGGGGACCTAGCAAGGATGCTTCAATATCTGGATCAAGGTATTATGTCTCCCTTATTGATGTTTGCAGTAGATGGACTATCCTATTCTTTATGAAAAAACACAAAGATGAAGTTTTTTCATGCTTCAAAAGATATTTGGCTCTTGTGAAGAATCAAATAGGTAAGTCACTAAAAAGGCTAAGGTTAGATGGAGGGGCAGAATACTTCTGCCATGAATTTGATTCTTTTCTTCAAGGAAGAGGAATCAAAAGAGAGGTAACTACAAGATACACTCCTGAGCAAAATGGAGTGGCAGAAAGAAGGAATAGGAGAATTGTTGAAGCTGCAAGGTCCATGTTAAATGAAAAGCATTTGCCTAATTATCTATGGGCCGAGGCTGTATCTACAGCCACTTACTGGATTAACATGTTGCCTTCAAAATCCCTTGATGGGATGACTCCATATGAGGCTTGGAATGGAAGAAGACCTAGCTTAGATCACTGTAAAATTTTTGGATGTATTGCTTGTGCTCATGTTCCTTCACAGGTTAGGGGGAAGATGGATCCAAAGGTAGAAAGGTGTGTATTTATTGGATATGACAACAATCAAAAGGGTTACAAGTTATACAACCCTACCAACAAAGGATTCTTGGTAAGCAGAGATGTAGTTTTTGATGAGAACAATTCATGGTATGAAGATTCATGTAGGAAGATCAAATTGCCATATGACCTTGAAGAAGATTTTCCAAAGCTTGGTAGAGAACACCAACCAAAGATTGAAGAACAAGATACTTCAGAAGATGATGAAGAAACTGAGATGGAAAAAATCAAAGCATGGAAGTCTAAAGGTAAAACAAAATTGCAAGAACTTGGACATGAGGTAGAATCATCACAACATGGCTTAAGAAGATCTATAAGGGAAAGAAAAAAACCAGAAAGGTATGGGTTTGACACCTCATTAGTAACTAAACATTCTATTTACATAGCACATGACATAAATAAAGAGGAGCCATCATCCTTTCAAGAGGCCAAAGAAAAATCAGAACGGAAGCATGCAATGAAGGAAGAGAATGAAGCACTTGAGGAAAACAACACTTTGGATTTGGTGCCCAAGACTTCATCTATGAAGGTAACAGGATCAAGATGGGTCTATGAACTCAAGAGGAATTCTGATGGTTCCATTAACACGTATAAGGCAAGGATTGTAGCAAAAGGCTTTGCACAAACTCAGGGAATTGATTATGAGGAGACCTTCTCTCCTATGGCAACAATGCCTACTATTAGGGTTTTGCTTAGTATTGCCTCTTCCAAGAATTGGAAGATACTTCAACTAGATGTAAAGAATGCATTCTTGAATGGTTGGATAATAGAAGAGGTATATATGGCACAACCACCTTGTTTTGAGAGTCAAGTTTATCCTAATTATGTGTGTAAACTTAACAAAGCATTGTATGGTCTCAAGCAAGTACCAAGAGCTTGGAATTTCAGGCTTGTTTCATTCTTGCAGGACAAAGGCTTTCAACCAAGCAAGGAAGATCCTTTACACTTTATTAAAAAGAGTAATTCAGAGGTCATCTACCTATGTGTATAAGTAGATGATATTATATTGATAGGAAATGATGCAGATGGTATGAAGAAGATCAAAGATCAGATGAGAGAAGAAATCAAGATAAGTGATTTAGGACCACTTACCTACTTCCTAGGTTTGGAAGTTGTCTGCAAAGATCATGGTTTATTTCTCACTCAAAGGAAGTATATCAAGCATATGTTAGCAAAGTTCAAGATGGAGGATTGTAAAATTGCAGGTACTCCAATGGAGGTCAACCATAAATTGAGGTCACATGAAGGTGAACTCATAGAGGACATCACATCATATCAAAGCCTTGTGGGTGGTCTCAACTATGCCACATTGACAAGGGTAGATATATGCTATAGTGTGAGTGTGCTAAGTCAATTCATGCACACACCAAGGAAACCACAGATGGATGCTACTAAGAGGATACTCAAATATCTCAAAGGAACCATAAATGAAGGACTTTATTATCCTTATGTATTTGATTTAGGGTTGAATCTATTTTTTGATGTAGATTGGTCTGGCTCCAAAGAAGATAAAAGGATCACTTCAGGTTATCTTACCTTTGCAGGTTCAAAGCTTATTTCATGGTCATCCAAGAAGCAACCCACAGTTGCTCTCTCTTCTACTGAAGCTGAATACAAAGGTCTTGCCATAGCTACACAAGAAAAGTTCTATTCATTTAGCTGCTAACTCTATTTTTCATGCAAGGACTAAACACATTGAAGTTCATTATCACTATGTAAGAGAAAATGTTATATGCAAAGAGATTCAGATATCATATGTGTCCACTCATCAACAATGTGCATATATTTTGACCAAAGCATTGGATGGTACAAAACTTTGCAAATTCAAAGCTATGATTGGATTGCAGGTTATTCTTGAAGATTGAAGACAAGCATACTTGGCTTGAGGGGGATCTGTTGGAACAAATCAACTACAAGCCTAAGTATTGGCTTGGGTCTCACAAAAATAGTTAGAACAAGTCTTGAATTGAAGTCTATGCATGAGCTCATGTGAGAACTCACTCTTGTAATTTTTTAAGACTTTACTTGATGTAAAAGTAAAGGAAGCTAAAAGTGGTTGAGTTCACTTGACAAAAATAGAGAGAGAAGCCACAAATTCATGATTTGGTGGTTGGAGAATCAATCAATCTCTAAAAGTTAGGAGATCACTTTTAGGTGAGCAAGATTCAAATTCAAATCTTGGCTCCAAAACTCCCTATAAATACATGGCTGATTAGTCACACTTTTTAGGCATGGATCATCTGAGCTTTATGCCATATTAGAGAGTGGACTCAAGGCACACATTTGTATTTGTAAGTCCTTTGTATACTACCATCATTATACTTTCAAATCTATGATCATTCAAGTCCCTATCTTCATGTCATTGTGAGTCTACTGATCACTGCTATACCTTTCACATTTTTGAGTCAGATTGCAGAGATGATTTCTCTGCGTGTAGTGCATCTTTTTTGATGATTTAAGTTGCTAAAGTTTGCTCTTTAAGTATACTATAAGGTCAAACATGTTTATTGCTATTGGAGTTTTAAATCTTCAGTTATTTTCATTTGAACTCAACCCTATCTGTTCATTTTCACTCCTCTGTCAGGTACCCGATTTTTTTCACTCATCTTGTCAGAACTGTTTCTCAGTGTATACTTGATCAAATTTAGTGACTTAAATTGTATTGCATTCAGCATACTGTCTAGTATAAGCGTAAAAAATTTCATAATCATTGGATTCTTGAATCTTGAGTTATTATGATTTTACTGCTCACTGGTCTGAGTACTATTGCAGCTCGTGAAAATCGGGATGATGTCATAACTTGTTAAACTTCATTCTCATTGTGTGATTCACCATTTTTGATGAGATTACTCTTAAAAGTTAGCTCTCTTAGTTAATTAGAGTTCCCTAAAAGGAATTAATCTAATTGCTTCTATGCTTAGAGAATTATTCAAAACATTGGACATGTATATGAATCAAAATAGCAAGTTTTTCACCTCTGAATTAATTCCATCTCATTTGTTTTGATCTATCTTTTTGAGATTCATCTTCCAAGGTACATAGGGTGTCTAATCCATTGGCAAGCTAAAAGGGCCCACCACATAATCATAGAGCTCATTTGGCTGGCGTAGATCAAGGATTTTGCAGCAGCACTTCATGTTCAAGCACATATCTATCCATTTCTTCAGAGTGGTATTAGAGCAAAGATGGCAGATGGATTTCCTTAATCAATTCACAAATTGGATAGAGCTAATCACTCAGCTTTTTCATTAAGGATGGAAGCGTATCTCCAAGGTAGAAGTTTATATGGTTATGTGGCTGGAGATGAAGTTATGCCAAGTTTTAGGAACAAAAGTCAACCAACACAAGAAGGGCAAGAAAGATTGAGCACATGGTGCTCCAAGGATGCACTTGCAAGGTCTTACCTCCTCAACTCTATCTCAGATTTTTTGTTGCCTCATATTTAAAGTTGTAAGACATCTCACGAAGTGTGGGATGCACTTGAAGCCTTCTTCTCTTCAAGTACCAAAGCTAGGACACATCAACTATAGCTGGATTTCACAACTCTCAAGAAAGGTCCCAAACAAAATGTGACTGATTTTGTCACAAAGCTCAAGGATATAGCAGATCATTTGGGAAGCATTAGCGAGGTAATAGATGAAGAGCAAATTGTAAGGCAAGTCATCAATGGATTGAAAGCAGATGACAAGTGGGAAGCATTCACCACAACTATGGATTTGTACATGGACATGCATGTACCGAATTTCAATACACTCATTGGACAACTACTCACTCAAGAGGCAAAAGTTATCAAGAATGGAGAAATCTCTAAAGGTAACCAATCTTCAGCTTTATATACTGATAAAAGCAAGTCCAAAGAAAACAAAGGAAAGTCAAAGAAAGTGGATGATGAAGCAGGAACATATCAAGCTAACTATGCAGGTAGAGGAAGACGTGGTAGAGGTAGAGGAAGAGGAGGTAGACAAGGCAGGGGGAGATCGCAAGACTCCAACCCATGTTCTATCTGTGGATTAACTAATCATACAACTGAAAATTGCTTTAGGAATTCCAGGAATCAAAGAGGCAGAGGATACAATAGAGGAAGTTATGGCTACTCAAGAGGAAGCTTCAACAACTACAACAACTACAACAACTACAATCATTCAAACTATCAAGGAGGCTACAAAGGAAGGAGAGGCTTCAATAACTACACAAAATACTCAAACAAAGAGGATTCATTATTAATCATGAACATGGCTATGTCACAAGGTAAATCTTATGAGCATGTTTTCTACATAGATTCAGGTTGTTCAAATCATGTGGCAGGAAATGTGACCCTCCTATCAGATTTAGAAGATCCAAGGAACAAGCATGAGGTACAAATAGGAGATGACACAAGACATGTTGTGGAGAAAATAAGAAATGTCAAGGCACTTGATGGAAACATCAACCTACTCAGTAAGGTACTCTATGTCCCTACCATTAGAAAGAATTTGATAAGTGTTGGACAGATAGTAGAAAAAGGATTGCAAGTTAGGTTCACAAGAGGAGGAGCATATGTGGAAGACGCTAGCCAAGGGTTCATAAGAATAGCAAAGAGAAAAAAAACATGTAGATTATTCACCTTTGAGTTGCAAGACACAAGGAACATAGCTCTCTTCAACTATGGTAATCAAACACTCACATAACTAGAGGTATGGCACAAGAGATTGGCAAATATTGGTGAAAGATCATTAAAGCAAATTTGCAGGGACCAAAGTGTACTTGGACTCCCTAACTTGTCAAAACAACACATGATTTATAAGTGTAGTGCATGTCAATTTGGAAAGTCTCACATGTTACCATTCATGAAGAAAGGTTATATGCATGGAGATCTCTTGGAGTTGGTTCATACAGATGTATGGGGACCTAGCAAGGATGCTTCAATATCGGGATCAAGGTATTATGTCTCCTTTATTGATGATTGCAGTAGACGGACTATCCTATTCTTTATGAAACACAAAGATGAAGTTTTTTCATGCTTCAAAAGATATTTGGCTCTTGTGGAGAATGAAAAAGGTAAATCACTAAAAAGGCTAAGGTCAGATGGAGGGGCAGAATACTTCTCCCATGAATTTGATTCTTTTCTTCAAGGAAGAGGAATCAAAAGAGAGGTAACTACAAGATACACTCCTAAGCAAAATGGAGTGGCAGAAAGGAGGAATAGGACAATTGTTGAAGCTGCAAGGTCCATGTTAAATGAAAAGCATTTGCCTAATTATCTATGGGCTGAGGCTGTATCTACAACCACTTACTTGATTAACATGTTGCCTTCAAAATCCCTTGATGGGATGACTCCATGTGAGGCTTGGAATGGAAGAAGACCTAGCTTGGATCATTGTAAAATTTTTGGATGTATTGCTTTTGCTCATGTTCCTTCACATGTTAGAGGGAAGATGGATCCAAAGGTAGAAAGGTGTGTATTTATTGGATATGACAACAATCAAAAGGGTTATAGGTTATACAACCCTACCAACAAAGGATTCTTGGTAAGCAGAGATGTAGTTTTTGATGAGAACAATTCATGGTATGAAGATTCATGTACGAAGATCAAATTGCCATATGACGTTGAAGAAGATTTTCCAAAGCTTGCTAGAGAACATCAACCAAAGATTGAAGAACAAGATACTTCAGAAGATGATGAAGAAACTCAGATAGAAAAAATCAAAGCATGGAAGCCTAAAGGTAAAGCAAAATTGCAGGAACTTGGGCATGAGGCAGAATCATCACAACATGGCTTAGGAAGATCTATAAGGGAAAGAAAAAAACCAAAAAGGTATGGGTTTGACACCTCATTAGTAACTAAACATTCTATTTACATAGCACATGACATAAATCAAGAGGAGCCATCATCCTTTGAAGAGGCCAAAGCAAAATCAGAATGGAAGCATGCGATGAAGGAAGAGATTGAAGCACTTGAGGAAAACAACACTTTGGATTTGGTGCCCAAGACTTCATCTATGAAGGTAATAGGCTCAAGATGGGTCTATAAACTCAAGAAGAATTCTGATGGTTCCATTATAATGTATAAGGCAAGGCTTGTAGCAAAAGGCTTTGCACAAATGCAAGGAATTGATTATGAGGAGACCTTCTCTCATGTGGCAAAGATGCCTATTATTAGGGTTTTGCTTAGTATTGCCTCTTCCAAGAATCGGAAGATACTTCAACTAGATGTAAAGAATGCATTCTTGAATGGTTGGATAATAGAAGAGGTATATATGAAAGAACCACCTGGTTTTGAGAGTCAAGTTTATCCTAATTATGTGTGTAAACTTAACAAAGCATTGTGGTCTCAAGCAAGCACCAAGAGCTTGGAATTTCAGGCTTGTTTCATTCTTGCAGGACAAAGGCTTTCAACCAAGCAAGGCAGATCCTTCACTCTTTATTAAAAAGAGTAATTCAGAGGTCATCTACCTATGTGTATATGTAGATGATAATATATTGAGAGGGAATGATGCAAATGGTATGAAGAAGATCAAAGATCAGATAAGAGAAGAAATCAAGATAAGTGATTTAGGATCACTTACCTACTTTGGAAGTTGTCGACAAAGATCATGGTTTATTTCTCACTCAAAGGAAGTATATCAAGGATATGTTAGCAAAGGTCAAGATGGAGGATTGTAAAATTGCAGGTACTCCAATGGAGGGATTTGTTGATATATTTAGGTAGTGATGTGTGTGAACACACTAGGACCGCCGAGGCACTTTTTTCCCTCTTTAGGAGGTTTTTTCCCCCCGGCTTGTATATACGCCTATTGCCCTAATGGACTACTTATCTTTTTACATTCTCTGGTAATACATTCAGTATTGTGTGTTTGTGCTCCAAGCTTCTTCTTCTTCCTTGTGCTGTTCGCGTGCTTCCGCAGACATGTATCTCCAACAATTGGTATCAGAGCAGGTCGTTGCTTCATCAAGGGAACCGTCGACACTCCTCTGTTTGCAGTCTCAGAATCACACGAATTTTGGTGATTATACTCAGCATGTTTCCGAGATCAAAACAGCTTTGTTGTGTGGTGCCGAAATCGCGATTTGAGCTCGTTTCGGCCTCCAAACACACTATCGCAGCGCTTGTGTAGGCTATTTCGTCTTTTTGTGCCAAAGGTATATACCAGTTTCTATTCGCCAGTTTAAGCATCTCAAAGTCTGCTACAGGTCTAGCAGAACTCGTCTGGGTAGTTCTGTTCAACTTTTTGAGATACAGTCAATTTTCTGCATCAAGGTATTTTAGTCACCGGCCATGGCTGAAAGCGGTGATGTATTCCGTATGTTGGCTGTTGAGGATAAGTTGGATGGTACCAACTACCCATTATGGGCTTATATGATGCGACATGTTTTGGTTGCAAAAGGATTGTGGAACATTGTGTAGGGTGTTGAAAGACGTCCTGTTACACCTGTAACGACAGGTACTGCAAATACAGGTGCTGGAGCTGATGAAGATGGTGTCGAAGATGATATTCCACAGATTCCTGTTCGTGCTGCTGTTTCTGTTGCACCTACTGCAGAGCAAATTTGTTGGGATGGCAGAGATGCCCAGGCAGATGCATTGATAGCTTTGTCTGTCAAACGTGCCATTATTCCTCATATTCGCTCTTGTAGAACAACTAGGGATGCTTGGGATACACTTACCACATTGTACCAAGCTACGAATGAGGCTCGTGTTGCTTACCTCCGAAAACAGTTGGGAGAGTGAGCACATGAATGAAGGTGATTCTATGGACAGTTTCCTAACGAAGATCAAAGATTTGAAGGAACAATTGATTTCTGCTGATGAGGTTATACCAGATAGCTCACTTGTGCAGACCATTCTGAATGGTCTTCCTGATTCATATCAGAGTTTTTCTTCTACTCTTCGGCTGATGATGAAAGGCAATCCGAATGCCTTATCATTTGAGGAGTTAGTCTTTGTTCTGTTGTAGGAAGATCAGTCCAGGCAGAACAGGTCCATTATGCGTGTTGCAGATCAAGCTTTCCTGGCTAGTCAAAAGGGTAAAGGAAAATGGAGCTCTTCTACTAGTAAGCAGAAATCTGCAAATGCTGCACATTCGAAGAACCAGGATAAAGATGAGAAGAAATCAGAAAAGCAGAAATTGTTTTGCAAGTATTGTAAAGGGAATGATCATATCATAAATAATTGTCCAAAACTGGCTGCAAAAGAGGCAAAGAAAAAGGAGGCTAGAATGGTTGTTGCAGAAGCCTCTACACCAAAAACAGAGTCTGGTAATCTTGTGCAGGAAGAAGAATGGGCGTTTACTACTGTTTGCAGTTTTGACCCATCTTCTCATGAGCAGTGCATGTCTGCAGTGGACTTAGATGTTTGGTACTTTGACAGTGGGGCGACCAAACATATTACCTCGCAGCGCAGTTTCTTCTCTTCACTCGAGCCTGCCCCTACAGGGAATACTGTCACATGCTCCAACAACTCCTCTTATCCTGTTATGGGAGTTGGTAAGATCATTCTGACTAGTGCTGATGGTAGTTCTTTCACCTTGTCAGATGCTTTATTTGTGCCAGGGATCAAGAAGAATCTGTTATCAGTTTCTACATTAGCCAAGATTGGCTTGGTTGTGAAATTCGTTGATGACAGTACAGTTCATGATCTATCAAATGGCGATGTGATTATTGCTTCTGGCATTTTGTGTCGTGGGCTGTATAAGCTCATAGACTATGAAAGATCTGTGAATGATTCGGCATGTGCAGTTCATGATTCTCAGGCTATGTCAGATGCAAAGCTTTGGCATGCACGCTTTGGTCATCTGAATTTTGCTAGTTTGCTACGCCTGCAGAAATCTGATACGGTGTCTTCTTTGCCCAAGCTTGAGGCACCTGGAAAACATGTATGTGAAGGCTGTATTTTGGGCAAAATGCAGCGTTCCTACTTTCCAAAAGATGGTTAAGTTCGGGCTACGCAGAAATTGCAGCTTGTACATAGTGATGTCTGTGGTCCTATGCAGACACCCTCTTTTGGGAATTACCTTTACTTCGTGACTTTCATTGATGATTTTTCCAGGCATGCATGGGTATATCCACTCAAAGCAAAGTCCGAAGTGTTCATGTGCTTTAAACAGTTTTTGGTTTTGGCTGAAAATCTGTCAACATGTAAAATAGGCACCCTCCATTCTGATCGAGGGGGGGAATATATGTCTTTTGATTTTAATGCATTTCTGGCTGAACGTGGGATAAAACACCAGTGTACAGTGCCGTATACACCTCAACAGAATGGAGTTGCTAAACGAAAGAACATGTCACTCATGGAGATGGCGAGGTGCATGGTCAAGAGTCAGGCTTTACCACATAGTTTCTGGCTTGAGGCTGTCATGTGTGCAGCATATGTACTGAACATGTGTCCCACTAAAGCGCTGCAGTCTATCACTCCATATGAGGCTTGGCATGACCGCAAGCCATCTGTTGCTCATCTGCATGTTTTTGTTGTTTGGCATATGCATTAGTGCCTGAACAACATCGCAGAAAATTGGATGATAAGGCAGTAAAATGTATTTTTGTTGGGTACAGTTCTGAAAGTAAAGGCTATCGTCTGTATCATCCACAGACTAAACGCATTCTGGTTAGCCGTGATGTTGTCTTTGTGGAAGATGCTATTCAGCCATTGCTTTCATGTACTAAGGAGACATCTGTTAGCTCCAAAGACATGTATGATACGTTGATGCCTCTTTTTACAGGTGGACAGTCTAGTGCTGGTCCTAATGAGGCAACTTCTCAGCCTTTGCAGGTTTCATATGATGATGTAGATCATTCTATTTCTGATGCAGATTTACATGATGCACTTGTTGATGAGAGAGCTGATATTGAGCAGGCAAAAACTATGCCAAAATGGCTGGTGCAGACTTTGCGTGACAGCAAATTAGATGCACCTTTGTCATATCGTACTCGTTCAGGCTCTCATAGTGCCTCCTTTGCATCAGATTGCTATGCTATGGCTGCGTCTAGTCTCTGTGATGAGAATGAGCCTGTTTCTTTTGATGAAGCACAGAATTCAGAAAATTGGATGGCTGCCATGCAATCTGAATATGATGCTATAATGAAGAATGGTACATGGTCTTTATGTGACTTGCCTCCTGGCAAGAAGGCCATTGGCACTAAGTGGGTATACAAGCTGAAGCATAAACCTGATGGTACAATTGACAGGTATAAGGCTAGGCTTGTTGCAAAGGGTTATGCACAGGAAAGAGGCATTGATTTTGATGAGACCTTTGCACCTACATGCCGTATGACTACTGTTCGGAGCATTTGTGCATTCATGGTTGGAATGTACATCAGTTGGACATTAAAACAACATTTCTGAATGGTGACTTGCATGAAGAAGTGTATGTTTTTCAGCCCCGTGGCTTTGTGCAGAAAGGGCATAAAAACCAGGTGTGTAGATTAAAGAAGGCATTATATGGTTTAAAGCAAGCACCACGTGCTTGGTATGAGAAGATACATGCCTATCTAGTTGCACATGGTTTTGTGAACAGTCCAACTGAAAGCACCTTATATGTTAAGCGTGCTAATGATGTGCTTCTGATAATTGTTGTCTATGTTGATGACATGCTGCTCACTGGTCCTATTGAGAAGCATATTGCTGATTTCAAGGCTGATTTGCATGCCTCATTTGAGATGTCTGATTTGGGGCATTTGCATGACTATTTGGGCATTCAATTTATGCAAGTTGGTGGAATGGCTTTGTGTCAAACAAAATATATTGACACATTATTGCAGCGTTTTGGCCTTGAAGACTGTAAGCCTATTGCCACTCCTATGGAGACATGTTTACGATTGAGTCTTCATGATGGTGGAGATGCATTTGATGCTGTTCTCTATCAGCAGGCCGTTGGATGCTTGATTTACTTATACATTACTCGGCCAGATATTCAATTTGCTGTCTCACAGATAAGCAGGTTTATGCATTGCCGAGGAGTCATGCATTGGAAGGCGGTTAAGCGCATCTTTTGCTACTTGAGTGGTACTCGGCTACTTGGGTTGTTTTACCCAAGGGGGGATCACTACCGCCAGATCTGCATGCTTTTTCTGACTCAGATTGGGTTGGTTGCTATGACACTCGTGTGTCCACCAGTGGTTTTTGCTTCATGCTTGGTAGCTCATGTATATCTTGGTTGAGCAAGAAGCAGCCTACTATGGCCACTTCTAGTTGTGAGGCTGGGTATAGGGCAGCTTTCACAGCGACTATTGAGTGTGTGTGGCTCAGACGCCTTATGGCTGATTTGGGTGTTGGCCAGTCTTTTGCCACCACCATCTTCACTGACAGTCAGAGCGCATTGGCAGTTGCGAGGAACCCTGTGTTCCATGCTCGCACTTAGCACATTGAGGTGCATTATCACTATGTCAGGGAGAGGTTCTCTGCTGGGGAGATCAGCTTGGCATATGTGCCCACGCAGGAGAACATTGCAGACCTTTTCATGAAGGCTCTGCCTAGGGAGAAGTTTGAAGCTTTCCGCAAAGCTTTGGGCTTACTTCCTTTTGTGGAGTGATTTCCACATAGCTTGGCACTTCCTTATACATGAGTGCCAGCTACTTGTTCACCGCATCACTCCCAGGGGGGACTTGCTGATATATTTAGGTAGTGATGTGTGTGAACACACTAGGACCGCCGGGGTACTTTTTTCCCTCTTTAGGAGGTTTTTTTCCCCCGCCTTGTATATATGCCTATTGCCCTAATGGGCTACTTATCTTTGTACATTCCCTGGTAATACATTCAGTATTGTGTGTTTGTGCTCCAAGCTTCTTCTTCTTCCTTGTGCTGTTCGCGTGCTTTCGCAGACATCTATCTCCAACAAACCATAAATTGAGCTCACATGAAGGTGAACTCATAGAGGACATCACATCATATCAAAGCCTTATGGGTAGGCTCAACTATGCCACATTGACAAGGGTAGATATATGCTATAGTGTGAGTGTGCTAAGTCAATTCATGCACACACCAAGGAAACCACACATGGATGCTGCTAAGAGGATACTCAAATATCTCAAAGGAACCATAAATGAAGGACTTTATTATCCTTATGTATCTGATTTAGGGTCGAAGCTTTTTCCTGATGTAGATTGGGCTGGCTCCAAAGAAGACAAAAGGAGCACTTCAGGTTATCTTACCTTTGCAGGTTCAAAGCTTATTTCATGGTCATCCAAGAAGCAACCCATAGTTGCTCTCTCTTCTACTGAAGCTGAATACAGAGGTCTTGCCATAGCTACACAAGAAAAGTTCTATTCATTTAGCTGCTAACCCTATTTTTCATGCAAGGACTAAACACATTGAAGTTCATTATCACTATGTAAGAAAAAAGGTTCTAAGCAAAGAGATTCAGATATCATATGTGTCCACTCATCAACAATGTGCAAATATTTTGACCAAAGCATTGGATGGTGCAAAACTTTGAAAATTCAAAGCTATGATTGGATTGCAGGTTATTCTTGAAGATTGAAGACCTCAAGCATACTTGGCTTGAGGGGGAGATGTTGGAACAAATCAACTACAAGCCTAAGTATTGGCCTGGGTCTCACAAAAATAGTTAGAAGAAGTCTTGAATTGAAGTCTATGCATGAGCTCACGTGAGAACTCACTCTTGTAATTTTTTGAGACTTTACTTGATGTAAAAGTAAAGGAATCTAAAAGTGGTTGAGTCCACTTCAAAAAAATAGAGAGAGAATCTGTGGTTGGAGAATCAATCAATCTCTAAAAGTTAGGAGATCACTTTTAGGTGAGCAAGATTCAAATTCAAATCTTGGCTCCAAAACTCCCTATAAATACATGGAAGATTAGTCGCACTTTTTAGGCATGGATTAGCTGAGCTTTATGCCCTATCAGAGTGTGAACTCAACACAAACATTCGTATTTGTAAGTCCTTTGTATTCTACAATCATTATACTTCCAAATCTATGATCATTCAAGTCCATATCTTCATGTCATTGTGAGTCTACTGTTCACTGCTATACCTTTCATATTTTTCAGTCAAATTGCAGAGATGGTTTCTCCACGTGTAGTGCATCTTTTTTGATGATTTAAGGTGCTAAAGTTTGTTCTTTAACTCTACTATAAGGCCGCAAAGTTTCATTCCTATTGGAGTTTTAAATCTTCAGTTATGTTCATTTGAAGTCAACCCTATCTGTTCATTTTCACTCCTCTGTTAGGTATGCGATTTTTTTCACTCATTTTGTCAGAGCTGTTTCTCACTGTATACTTGACCAAATTCAGTGAATTAAATCATATTGGATTCACCATAGGGTCTAGTATACACATACAAAATTGCATAATCATTGGATTCTTGAATCTTGAGTTATTATCATTTTGCTGCTCACTAGTTTGAGTACTGTTGCAACCCATGAAAATCGGGATGATGTCATAACTTGTTAAACTTCATTCTCATTGTGTGATTCAACATTTCTGATGCGATTACTCTTGAAAGTTAGATCTCTTAGTTAATTATAGTTCTTCAAAAGTAATTAATCTAATTGCTGCTATGCTCAGGGAATTATTCAAAACACTGGACAGGTATATGAATCAAAATAGCAAGTTTTTCACCTCTGAATTAATTCCAGCTCATTTGTTTGGATCTATCTTTTTGAGATTGATCTTCCAAGGTACATAGGGTGTCTAACACATCCATTGACAAGATAAAACGGCCGACCACATACTCCTAGAGTTCATTTGGCTGGTGTAGATCAAGGATTTTGCAGCACCACTTCATCTTCAAGCACATATCTATCCATCTCTTCACAGTGGTATCAGAGCAAAGATGGCAGATGGATTTCCTTCATTAATTGACAAATTGGATAGAGGTAATTACTCAGCTTGTTCATTAAGGATGGAAGCGTATCTCCAAGGTAGAAATTTATATGGTTATGTGGATAGAGATGGAGTTACGCCAAGTTTCAGGAACAAAAGTAAACCAACACAAGAAGAGCAAGAAAGATCAAGCACATGGTGCTCCAAGGATGCACTTGCAAGGTCTTACCTCCTCAACTCTATCTCAGATTTTTGTTGCCTCATATTAAAAGTTGTAAGACATCTCAGGAAGTGTGGGATGCACTTGAAGCCTTCTTCTCTTCAAGTACGAAAGCTAGGAAGCATCAACTATAGCTGGATTTCACAACTCTCAAGAAAGCTCCCAAACAAAATGTGACAGATTTTGTCACAAAGATCAAGGACATAGCAGATCAGTTGGGAAGCATTGGAGAGGTAATAGATGAAGAGCAAATAGTAAGGCAGGTCATCAATGGATTGAAAGCAGGTGACAAGTGGGAAGCATTTACCACAGCCATGGATTTTTACATGGACATTCTTGTACTTGATTTCAATACACTCATTGGAAAACTACTCACTCAAGAGGCAAAACTTATCAAGAATGGAGAAATCTCTAAAGGTAACCAATCTTCAACTTTATGTACTCATAAAATCAAGTCCAAAGAAAACAAAGGAAAGTCAAAGAAAGTGGATGATGAAGCAGGAACATATCAAGCTAACTATGCAGGTAGAGGAAGACGTGGCAGATGTAGAGGAAGAGGAGGTAGACAAGGCAGGGGGAGATCCCAAGACTCCAACCCATGTTCTATTTGTGGATTAACTAATCATACAACTGAAAGTTGCTTTAGGAATTCCTTGAATCAAAGAGGGAGAGGGTACAATAGAGGAAGTTATGGCTACTCAAGAGGAAGGTTCAACAATTATCATGGCAACTACAACAACTAAAATCATTCAAACTATCAAGGAGGCTACAAAGGAAGGAGAGACTTCAATAACTACACAAAAGACTCAAACAAAGAGTATTCATTATTAATCATGAACATGGCTATGTCACAAGGTAAATCTGATGAGCATGTTTTCTACATAGATTCCCGTTGTTCAAATCATGTGGCAGGAAATGTGACCCTCCTATCAGATTTAGAAGATCCAAGGAACAAGCATGAGCTACAAATAGGAGATGACACAAGACATGCTATGGAGAAAATAAGAAATGTCAAGGCACCTGATGGAAACATCAACCTACTGAGTAAGGTACTCTATGTCCCTACCATTAGAAAGAATTTGATAAGTGTTGGAAAGATAGTAGAAAAAGGATTGCAAGTCAGGTTCACAAGAGGAGGAGCATATGTGGAAGACGCTAGCCAAGGGTTCAGAAGAATAGCAAAGAGAGAAAAAACATGTAGATTATTCACCTTTGAGTTGCAAGACACAAGGAACATAGCTCTCTTCAACTATGGTAATCAAACACTCACAGAACTAGAGGTATGGCACAAGAGATTGGCACATATTGGTGAAAGATCATTAAAGCAAATTTGCAGGGACCAAAGTGTACTTGGACTCCCTAACTTGTCAAAACAACACATGATTTATAAGTGTAGTGCATGTCAATTTGGAAAGTCTTATATGTTACCATTCATGAAGAAAGCTTATATGCATGGAGATCTCTTGGAATTGGTTCATACAAATGTATGGGGACCTAGCAAGGATGCTTCAATATCTGGATCAAGGTATTATGTCTCCTTTATTGATGTTTGCAGTAGATGGACTATCCTATTCTTTATGAAACACAAAGATGAAGTTTTTTCATGCTTCAAAAGATATTTGGCTCTTGTGGAGAATCAAACAGGTAAATCACTAAAAAGGCTAAGGTCAGATGGAGGGGCATAATACTTCTCCCATGAATTTGATTCTTTTCTTCAAGGAAGAGGAATCAAAAGAGAGGTAACTACAAGATACACTCCTGAGCAAAATGGAGTGGCAGAAACGAGGAATAGGACAATTGTTGAAGCTACAAGGTCCATGTTAAATGAAAAACATTTGCCTAATTATCTATGGGCTGAGGCTGTATCTACAGCCACTTACTTGATTAACATGTTGCCTTCAAAATCCCTTGATGGGATGACTCCATATGAGGCTTGGAATGGAAGAAGACCAAGCTTAGATCATTGTAAAATTTTTGGATCTATTGCTTTTGCTCATGTTCCTTCACGGGTTAGAGGGAAGATGGATCCAAAGGAAGAAAGGTGTGTATTTATTGGATATGACAAAAATCAAAAGGGTTACGGGTTATACAACCCTACCAACAAAGGATTCTTGGTAAGCAGAGATGCAGTTTTTGATGAGAACAATTCATGGTATGAAGATTCATGCAGGAAGATCAAATTTCCATATGACCTTGAAGAAGATTTTCCAAAGCTTGGTAGAGAACATCAACCAAAGATTGAAGAACAAGATACTTCCGAAGATGATGAAGAAACTCAGATGGAAAAAATCAAAGCATGGAAGTCGAAAGGTAAAGCAAAATTGCAAGAACTTGGACATGATGGCTTAAGAAGATCTATAAGGGAAAGAAAAAACCAGAAAGGTATGGGTTTGACACCTCATTAGTAACTAAACATTCTATTTACATAGCACATGACATAAATCAAGAGGAGCCATCATCTTTTGAAGAGGCCAAAGCAAAATCAGAATGGAAGCATGCAATGAAGGAAGATATTGAAGCACTTGAGGAAAACAACACTTGGGATTTGGTGCCCAAGACTTCATCTATGAAGGTAATAGGCTCAAGATGGGTCTATAAACTCAAAAAGGATTCTGATGGTTCCATTAACATGTATAAGGAAAGGCTTGTAGCAAAAGGCTTTGCACAAACTCTGGGAATTGATTATGAGGAGACCTTCTCTCCTTTTGCAAAGATGCCTACTATTAGGGTTTTTCTTAGTATTGCCTCTTCCAAGAATTGGAAGATACCTAAACTAGATGTAATTAATGCATTCTTGAATGGTTGGATAACAGAAGAGGTATATATGGCACAACCACCTGGTTTTGAGAGTTTAGTTTATCCTAATTATGTGTGTAAAATTAACAAAGCATTGTATGGTCTCAAGGAAGCACCAAGAGCTTGGAATTTCAGGCTTGTTTCAATCTTACAGGACAAAGGCTTTCAACCAAGCAAGGCAAATCCTTTACTCTTTATTAAAAAGAGTAATTCATCCGTCATCTACCTATGTGTATATGTAGATGATATTATATTGACAGGAAATGATGCAGATGGTATGAAGAAGATCAAAGATTAGATGAGAGAAGAAATCAAGATAAGTGATTTAGGATCACTTACCTACTTCCTAGCTTTGGAAGTTGTCTACAAAGATCATGGTTTATTTCTCACTCAAAGGACGTATATCAAGGATATGTTAGCAAAGTTCAAGATGGAGGATTGTAAAATCGGAGCTACTCCAATGGAGGTCAACCATAAATTGAGCTCACATGAAGGTGAAGTCATAGAGGACATCACATCATATCAAAGCCTTATGGGTAGTCTCAACTATGCCACATTGACAATGGTAGATATATGCTATAGTGTGAGTGTGCTAAGTCAATTCTTACACACACCAAGGAAACCACACATGGATGCTGCTAAGAGGATACTCAAATATCTCAAAGGAACCATAAATGAAGGACTTTATTATCCTTATGTATCTGATTTAGGGGGTGAAGCTATGTTCAGATGTAGATTGGGCTGGCTCCAAAGAAGATAAAAGGAGCATTTTAGGTTAGCTTACCTTTGCAGGTTCAAAGCTTATTTCATGGTCATCCAAGAAGCAACCCACATTTGCTCTCTCTTCTACTGAAGCTAAATACAGAGGTCTTGCCATAGCTACACAAGAAAAGTTCTATTCATTTAGCTGTTAACCCTTTTTTTCACGCAAGGACTAAGCACATTGAAGTTCATTATCACTATGTAAGAAAAAAGGTTCTAAGCAAAGAGATTCTGATATCATATGTGTCCACTCATTAACAATGTGTAGATATTTTGACCAAAGCATTGGATGGTACAAAACTTTGCAAATTCAAAGCTATGATTGGATTGCAGGTTATTCTTGAAGATTGAAGACCTCAAGCATACTTGGCTTGAGGGGCAGCTGTTGGAACAAATCAACTACAAGCCTAAGTATTGGCTTGGGTCTCACAAAAACAGTTAGAAGAAATCTTGAATTGAATTCTATGCATGAGCTTTTAAGACTTTACTTGATGTAAAAGTAAAGGAATCTAAAAGTGGTTGAGTCCACTTGACAAAAATAGAGAGAGAAGCCACGAATTCATGATTTGGTGGTTGGAGAATCAATCAATCTTTAAAAGTTAGGAGATCACTTTTAGGTGAGCAAAATTCAAATTCAAATATTGGCTCCAAAACTCCCTATAAATACATGGTAGATTATTTGCACTTTTTAGGCGTGGATCAGCTCAGCTTTATGCCATATCAGAGTGTGGTACTACTATACCTTTCACATTTGTCAGTCAGATTGCAGAGATGGTTTCTCCGCGTGTAGTGCATCTTTTTTGATGTTCTAAGTTGCTAAAGTTTTATCTTTAAGTCTACTATAAGGTCACAAATTTTCATTCCTATTGGAGTTTTAAATCTTCAGTTTTGTTAATTTGAAGTCAACCCTATCTGTTCATTTTCACTCCTCTGTTAGGTACCCGACTTCTTTCACTCATTTTGTTAGATCTGTTTCTCAATGTATACTATACCAAATTCAGTGATTTAAATCGTATTGGATTTAGCATACTGTCTAGTATAAGCATACAAAAGTTCATAATCATTGGATTCTTGAATCTTGAGTTATTATCATTTTATTGCTCACTCGTCTGAGTACTGTTGAAGCCCGTGAAAATCAGGATGATGTCATAACTTGCTAAACTTCATTCTCATTGTGTGATTCACCATTTCTGATGAGATTACTCTTGAAAGTTAGATCTCTCAGTTAATTAGAGTTCCCCAAAAGGAATTAATCTAATTGCTGCTATGCTCAGAGAATTATTCAAAACCCTGGACATGTATATGAATCAAAATAGCAAGTTTTTCACCTATGAATTAATTCCAGCTCATTTGTTTGAATCTATCTTTTTGAGATTGATCTTCCAAGGTACATAGGGTGTCTAACACATCCATTGGCAAGCTAAAAGGGCCCACCACATACTCCTAGAGTTCATTTGGCTAATGTAGATCAACGATTTTGCAGCACCACTTCATCTTCAAGCACATATCTATCCATCTCTTCATAGTGGTATCAGAGCAAAGATGGCAGATGGATTTCCTTCATCTGACAAATTGGATAGAGGTAATTACTCAGCTTGTTCATTAAGGATAGAAGCGTATCTCCAAGGTAGAAGTTTATATGGTTATGTGGCTGGAGATGAAGTTATGCCAAGTTTCAGGAACAAAAGTCAACCAACACAAGAAGAGCAAGAAAGATTGAGCACATGGTGCTCCAAGGATGCACTTGCAAGGTCTTATCTCCTCAACTCTATCTCACATTTTCTGTTGCCTCATATTAAAGTTTTAAGACATCTCAGGAAGTGTGGGATGCACTTGAAGCCTTCTTCTCTTCAAGTACCAAAGCTAGGAAGCATCAACTATAGCTGGATTTCACAACTCTCAAGAAAGCTCCCAAACAAAATGTGACTGATTTTATCACAAAGCTCAAGGACATAGCAGATCAGTTGGGAAGCATTGGAGAGGTAATAGATGAAGAGCAAATTGTAAGGCAGGTCATCAATGGATTGAAAGCAGATGACAAGTGGGAAGCATTCACCATAGCCATGGATTTGTACATGGACATGCATGTACCTGATTTCAATACACTCATTGGACAACTACTCACTCAAGAGGCAAAACTTATCAAGAATGGAGAAATCTCTAAAGGTAACCAATCTTCAGCTTTATATACTGATAAAAGCAAGTCCAAAGAAAACAAAGGAAAGTCAAAGAAAGTGGATGATGAAGCAGGAACATATCAAGCTAACTATGCAAGTAGAGGAAGACGTGGCAGAGGTAGAGGAAGAGGAGGTAGACAAGGCAGTGGGAGATCCCAAGAGCAACCCATGTTTTATTTGTGGACTAACTAATCATACAACTGAAAATTGCTTTAGGAATTCTAGGAATCAAAGAGGCAGAGGATACAATAGAGGAAGTTATGGCTACTCAAGAGGAAGGTTCAACAATTATCATGGCAACTACAACAACTACAATCATTCAAACTATCAAGGAGGCTACAAAGGAAGGAGAGACTTCAATAACACCACAAAAGACTCAAACAAAGAGAATTCATTATTAATCATGAACATGGCTATGTCACAAGGTAAATTTAATGAGCATGTTTTCTACATAGATTTAGGTTGTTCAAATCATGTGGCAGGAAACATGACCCTCCTATCAGATTTAGAAGATCTAAGGAACAAGCATGAGGTACAAACTGGAGATGACACAAGACATGCTGTGGAGAAAATAAGAAATGTCAAGGCACCTGATGGAAACATCAACCTACTCAGTAAGGTACTGTATGTCTCTACCATTAGAAAGAATTTGATAAGTATTGGACAGATAGTAGAAAAAGGATTGCAAGTCAGGTTCACAAGACGAGGAGCATATGTGGAAGACCCTAGCGAAGGGTTCAGATGAATAGCAAAGAGAGAAAAAAACATGTAGATTATTCACTTTTGAGTTGAAAGACACAAGGAACATAGCTCTCTTCAACTATGGTAATCAAACACTTACAAAACTAGAGGTATGGCACAAGAGATTGACACATATTGGTGAAAGATCATTAAAGCAAATTTGCAGGGACAAAGTGTACTTGGACTCCCTAACTTGTCAAACAGCACATGATTTATAAGTGTAGTGCATGTCAATTTGGAAATTCTGACAGGTTACCATTCATGAAGAAAGGTTATTGTTGGCAGTAGCCTTGGTACACGAGGACGTACAAGACATGAAAGTCAAAGAAGGGAGTCAGAGCGAAGGGACAGCACAAGCAAACAGGGCAGTCAAAGAAGATCTGGCAAGTAGGCCAATATTTTTTCAAGACATTAATGCAAATCAAAGAGATGGACATGCAGGAAGGAAGAGCAAGTAGGGAGCTCGAAGATATGTATGGCAGAGCACTAGAAGAAATCCCTACAACAACAGTGATTTTTATCACTAACAATCATTGTAAATATCATTTCACCTTTTTGTAGCTCCATTTTGTGCAAGCCAAGGAGTCCTTGAGCTTGAGGAGCCTTAGAAGTAGTTGCGTACCAATTTTCGTATTTTTTAGATCTCGTTTGAGCCCCCAAATAAGCCCTGGAACCTAATTTTTAACTAGGCCGGACACTAGGTATGGACAGGACCAGAAGCTAGTCAAAAACTATAAAAAGGGCTAGAGAGCTCATTTTTGAGGTTAGATTGTAATTGAAACGAACTTGTAAGAGCTTTTGAAAGTAATCTAAAGAACTCCATTGATCCTCTCTCTTTGTCTTGCCTTGTGTGCGCGTGTGTGTGTATGTGTGTGCATGCTTGTGTGCTTCTCACTCACGCACTTGTGCCGCCACTTGCTCGAGGTCTTCATACCATCCTCACGTCTTCCCGGATTGACATTAAAGGAGGTGCTACTCATCACTGAGCTACACCAAATTTTGGCGCCGTTGCCGGGGATCGAGCTTTGAGGACGAGCGTGTGATGGTAAGACGTAGAGTTGACGCGTTGGAGTTGTAGGTATTTTCTTCACGCTCATCGATTTTCTTTTACTTTCTTCACTATCATCATCATCATCATCACCATCTCCCACGTCCATCTCCATCATCGCGAAAATTTCAGTTTTTTGACTATATCCCCATCTCCACCTCATTTCCCTCATTTCACTTGTGAGAGAGAGCGAGAGAGCGAAATTGCATGTGCTATTTTTTGCATGTTTTGTGAGCATTCTGCAGGTACAGGCCGCATCATCATCCCCAGCACCCTGCGCAGGTACGGAAATCTGAGTAACTGTCTGTGTGTCGCCGAGCTCTGTCAATCGCGACCGACAGAAAAATTGCTCTAATTGCTAAACAAAGTGCATATCCTTGACCTACAGGCCTAGAGCTTCCCAAAAATGTGTTTAGTTTTTTGAAATTCCACAGATCTCTGTCAATCGCGATCGCTCTGTCAATCGCGACCGACAAACCACGACGGACAGACCTGTCAATCGCGATCGACACGTCAATCGCGACCGACAGCCCACGACGGCTCTGTCAATCACGACCGACAGAGTCAACGACCGATTGACCACGACCGACTGACCATACGCGTGACACGTGTCAATCGCGATCGAGTCATCAATCGCGATCGACTCATCAATCGCGACCGACACAGTCAACGACTGTTTGACCACGACGGACAGACCACGACGGCTCTGTCAATCGCGACCGACACAGTCAACGACTGTTTGACCACGATCGACAGACCCTCGCGACTGACCTGTCAATCGCGATCGACTCATCAATCGCGACCGACAGAGTCAACGATGCTTTGACCACGATTGATTGACTTTTCGGCCACGTGTCAATCGCAACTGACCAGTCAATCGCGACTGACAGTCACGACGGACCTGTCAATCGCGATCGACACGTCGATCGCGACTGACCTGTCAATCGCGACCGACAGACTTTGCGAACGCGTTAGAAGGGCAAATTAGGTCAAATTTTCAAGGCAAAATCATTGGTCTAAATTTTGATTGAGTGTGGGACAAACACTAGGGTGTAGTATTGCATCGCGAGGCCGTGCCACAAGCTACTCGAGTATTCCTGTTTGACTGTTAGCTTGTATTGAATCCTGATTTAACTCCCTAAACCCTGAACAGTCATAACTTTTTCATACGAAATCCAATTTTTGAGCTCTTTTTCAGAGAGGGTATTTTGAAGTTGACCATACCCAGGGGGATCAAAGTCAGGGGTCTTTAGACTTATTTTCCTAAAAGTCAGAATGCACATGTGTGTTTATGTTACATGAATGAAGTGGTTGGTTTTGTCCTTTGAAAATAAGCATTGAGCTAACCGTGGGACTTTTACAGGTCCATTGAGATCAACTTGGAGCATACAAAGCAAGATTTCTTTGCAAGCTCGAGAACCGGGTTCTTGAGCACCATAAAGCAAGGGATCAACAAGTAAGGTTGGAATATTCTCAACTCCCTCTGTCATTTCCTAGCTCAAGCTAAGAACGAGTAGAGGTAGGAGTAAGTCAGGTTGACGATAGGCAGTTATCAAGCTGAAGACTACCTAAAAAAAACTCAAGTTCAAGTTAAAAACATAATCTCTGTACTGTCGATAACCTAAAGGAAAAGAATCTAACGTGGAACGATCAACGTAAAGTACGAAGAACATTCAAGTGTTCCTGACGACGTGATATCAGACAAGACCATAAACACAATAATTTACTAAAAAGAATCAAGTGACTGGTACCAATTGATCGGCAACGACGTTGTACTCTGAAAAAAAAATTGGGCTAATCAGTTAGGCATATGAACCTTAGATCAGGACGACACCTAGCAAGAGAGAGACAAAGCCTTAGGTCTTCAGAGGCTAGTGTTAATCACACTGCAAGGTCTTGGGCCCAGCAGTTGAGCCACCACTCATATTACCCTAGCTCTGAGACCAGTGAGTCAGAAATGTCTCAAGGCATGGACAGACCTACGGGAAGTTCAGGAGTGCCTTATTTGTACAGGGTAGAAGGCCCCTACAAAACACAGCTGGAATATCTTAGGACCAACCGACTAGGTGCTAGCATCTATGAGGACGGCCTTGGAAGATCTGTGGTCCAGATTAAAAACCCTGATCAATCCATTGGACTAGAACACCCAGCTGTCAAGTTTGAAAATGGTGCATACCTGCACAAAGAAGGAACTATATATGTAGTCACTAGTCACCCGGATAGGACAGATGACTTTGGGAATGTAATCTCAGAAGCGGACTTAGGTGATCTGGAACAAGGGAACATGGGTGCGGAACCTAGAACCCCTCGAGGTAAATCAGTTCTCACTAGGATTATCACGCCTGAATGGGTCCCCCAAGACAACAAGAGCATAGAGTTGCTCCTCAATCGAGAAACTGATGAAGCCTTTTGGAGGTATAAGTCTAATCAGCCAACAGACATAGGAAATATCATGATCTATGAGCTTAAGGATCCGGATAGCCCAGGCAGAGTGACCTACTTAGATCATGCTTCAGAACGGATCTTTGTGGTGACAGAAAATGATAGGCATGCCTACACTTGGAAGGGTGAATTTATTTTCCCCCAACCAAGATCAAATGTATCCTATGGTCACCCTGGGGCTGGAACTTCCCAAGCTCATGGTACGCAAAGAGATAGAAGTAGGGATAGACCAGAAGTAAGTTTCGCCAACCCCGTGGGCAGAGAAAGAACGAGAACAGAGACGAATAGGGTAGAACCTGAGATGCATAGAGCCCACAGGAACCAAAGAAATGTAGATGGATTCCCTCTGCCGAGGCCTAGAGAGCATACAAGAACTTTGAGACCCACCCAGCTAGTTAAGTCCATGAAGAATTACTTTGACGGCACAGGAGATCCCTATGATCATGTGGCAGAGTTCAAGCAAGTCTTGAGAGCTGAACAAGTGGAAGATCTGTTCACGCAGTACAATGCCTTCGGTCTAACCCTTAGGAACACGGCACTTACATGGTTTCAGCCATTAGATGAGCGTCAGTTCAGGAGCATAGACCAACTCCTAGAAGCATTTATTGTAGAGTTCTCCAAGAGTGGCATAAGACACAATACCTCCTCATTGATCCACAGCTTCAAACAGACCCCCCAAGAGACTGTCAGATTGGCTGGGAGAAGATTTAGACAATATCTGGAAAGGTGCCCTATTTCGGAGCTACCCACATCTGCTAAACAAGTAGCTTTATTCCTTGATGGATTGCTGAGTACGAAATTGAGATCCTATGTGTATCTGAAGGACCCTAGGACTATAGAAGAGTGTGTACGCATGTGCATTGACATTGAAGATAACCTAGGGGAAGAACTAGAGCTTTCCAAAATCTACAAAGATCCAGATAGTGCATCTAGTCACTCTTCCACGCAGTCCACATCAATTGAGGAACTTGCCGAAAAGGTAGCTCAGAAATTAGGCGTAACCAGCAAACAAATCCCAAGGTTTTCCCCTGTGAAAAGATGCTATACATGCGGTGGTGACCATATGGCGAATGTCTGCCCTATTATGGCTCAACCCCAAGTAAACCCTAGTAGCCAGTACTGCACCATAGAACGGAGATACACCAATCACACCGCACAAGATTGCCCATACAACAAGCAGGCAGTTAGGCAACCCTACCCGCAGCCCTACCAACAAGGCAGATACCAAAACCAAAATCCACCACCACAATATGCTAGACCCCAACAAACCTACCAACCACAATATCAGGCCCAACAGAGACCCCAACCGGTACTAGCTCAACAGCCCCCAAACCCTGCTAACGTGATTCCAGTAAAGTATGCTGTCGCAGAAGAAAACCTGAATAGGGCCATAGTACCAGTAACCCCATTGATCTCAGAAAGTGACCCAAGTGACCATAGCTTTGATTCTACACATGTCGATAGTCCCCAGGCTTACTACATGCAGTCTCCAGAACATGGTGAGTCTTACTATAGTGAAGAACCAAGCGAACCTAGTTGGGAGTCAGAGTACACGAACGTCATGTATGCAAACCCCAACCCCAGGCCTCAACCTAGGCAAGTAAGACCTCCATTCCCAAGAGGACCGTGCTACAGATGCCAAGGAGATCATCTCATTCGTGATTGTCCCTTGCCCCCACCTACACAACCCCAGTCAGTGACTATCCAAGGTTTTTGCCAAGAATGTGGAAAAGAGCATCTCTTACGAGATTGCCCAAAGAACCCCAATAATATGCCAAAAATCACTCCGATCAATGTGATTGGTTTGGTTGTAGATTCCTCAGGAAGCGTCACTTCCACGGCACCAGTACAGGTAGTCACTAGAGCTCAGGCATTGCAACAAAACCAAGAGACAAGCCAGGAAAAGAGCCCAGAGGCTAGTGAAACCGAGAGCGTAACAAAGAAAAGGACTAGAGCATGGAAAGATAGTCGAGAAAGAATGAAACGACAATGGGCCAAAAAGATGAGTGAGCTTGAGGAAAGCATAAGAGAAACCAAAGCGAGGATAACTGAACTCACAGCTCAAACTCCCTCTCACATCACCCCGCCTCCACCACTCCCATCTCCATCCGACTCACCACCTTCCCCACCGCCTCATCAAATCCCACCACCCCCTAGAGTAGGATCAGTCCTAGCAGATCCCACTCCTGAAGACCTAAACATGATGCTTAAAGCATATCAGGCCAGAATCCAAGAAGGGCCAAACGTCACGGATCATGACAAGTGCTATCCTAGAGCTGATCTAGAGATAGAAAGAACCAAACTGTGCGCGAAAATGGTCGCATTGGCTCAGACTATGTTTGAAGCCAGTCGCCTTTTCAATTACTCGGGCTCAGCCAAGATGCAATTACACTTGGATGGATTCCTAGAAAAGTTAGAGAGGATAATTGCAAGATCTGACAAGGAAGAAAAAAATCAGGAGAAAGAAAAAGCAAGCAACAACCTGGGCCATTCCCCATCGGAAGTGTATGTGGCCAATTCCACTAAACCAGACAACTTTCCCTCCTCAGAAAGAATAGAGAGGCTAATCGCACAATCAGAAAAGGAACCTACCCCTCAAAGAAAGGAAAGGGTAAGAGAACGGAAAAGCCAGCCTCTTCAGGAAGCCCACGTGCCTTTCCAAGAAACTTATCTTCCCCCCCAAAGGTTACAGGAGCCTCCCTTGAAAGCTTATGTACCCCCACAGGTAACCCACATTCCTTCCCAGAGAGCGTATGAGCCTGTGCGGAAAAGTAATAGCATAAGTAATCCTCCCCAAGAATCTTGTGCTCCAGCTATCTATGAGAACGAGGAAAGAGCCAACGATAGAATAAGCCCTCCTTCCCAGGTAGCATATGTACCTAATTCTACAGAGCCAGGCACTTCTTCTTCTATGAATCGGTTTGCACCAGACTTCCTAAGAGAGATTCAAGAAGACAAATGGGATAACGAAAGCGAGGTCGCCCCTCCTTTTGAACTTGTGGACGATGCACACGACCAATTCCCACAAGACATCCCATCTATTTACGGGGAGCATGAGAGTGTTCAGTCTCACGAGAGATTAGACTTTGAGTCTAATTCCATACAAGAGCTACCCCACTTCACAGGCCCATGGGAAGCAAAGTCCACATGTATGAGAGCACCCACAGTCATGGTAAGGAACGACGACTCAGTCATACCTAAGAACACAGAGGTAGTGAAGAACACTAACGTGCAATGTAACCTCAAGTTAGAAGAGCTACTCAAGATTAGACCTGAATTATGGAAACATGTAGCCAAACAGGTACCAGAAATAGCCAAACCTCGTTCCCAGGTAGGATCCCATAGGACAGTGCCAGAAATTCCCTTGGATAAGATAGGAGATATGTGCGAAGGTGAAGAAGGGAACACCTATCTTCCCATTACCTACCAGGAGTACACCACCAAGGCAATTTTGGACTCAGGTGCAGGAGTTGCAATTGCCACCACCTCCTTATGGAAGCGTTGGGGCAAGCCGGCACTCAGGCCGACGAGAATGAAATTGCAAATGGCCGATGGTCACATAGAGAGACCCCTAGGATTGCTAGAAGGAATAACTCTCACCACTTGTGGTGTCGAGTTTGAACATACCTTTGCCATATGTGACTTCAGCAAAAATCATGCCTATGAGATGATTTTGGGAAGACCATTCATGCGACAGTTGCAAGTGGTACAGGATTGGGGGACCAATTCTTTGTACCTGCAGCACTTAGGTGTTACAACCAAAGTCAATCTCAAGGATTATTCCCATAGAGATGTCCCTTCCATCCAATGGAATCCCATCCATAGAGCCAAAGATGATACAGAATCGGTGCATTCCATAGGGTCGGGATCCTCATGGATGCATGAAGATACTCACTTATGGATGTGCAAGGTAGCAGTAGAAGAAGAGAAGAGAGAGAAAGCCAGAGAGGTAGGTGCAAACGAAACTCATAGACCCATTCAAGACCCAGCCTATGCACCTATAGTCTTTCCAGATGAGGAGTTTGAACCCCATGGCTGGGCGGAAATTTTAGCAACAATGGACGTAGCCATCAATGAAGAACAATGGACACCTCACTGTGATGAGGATGGCTATGACATTTCAATCTTCTCCATAGAGCCAATCATGGGAGAGGCAGTTCTAGAAGAATGTGAACCTAGCCCTGATGCATTTGAGGATGCAAGTGACTCCGATCTAGAGTCAATCATTATGGACCCACCATTTGCATCAGATGAAGAATACTTCCATGAAATAGAATTTCAACCCCAGAGGCATGGAGAGGTTACAAATGATGTAAGATTAGCAACGCATATGACCCCTAAGGAAGAAGGAAAGAAACGAAAGAAGAGAGAAGTCTTACCAGAAGAGGAAGAATCTTTGTTTGAGGTCCCAGAAAATTTTAAGAAGTATGAGATAGATGACAGGAGAGTCATGATAAGAATGCCTAAACGAGAGGCACAATCAGGAGAGGCCTATGATAACAAGGAAACCACCAAGAAAATAGTAGTGGCCATAGAAGAAGGAGAGGAGAGATGCACATATATAGGCCATGACCTGACAGAAGAAGAAGTGCACGAATTGATTGCCTTGCTAAGAGAATACAGAGATGTATTCGCTTGGAGTTACAAGGATTTGAAAGGGGTTGACCCGGACATATGCTCGCACACCATCCCCATGACTTCAGACGCCAAACCCTCTAAGCAAAAGCCTTATACATATAACGATAATTATGCTGCTAAGATCAAGGAAGAGATAGATAGACTGGTCGAAGCTGGATTTATCTATGAAATTGAGCACACTGAATGGGTATCCCCCATCGTAGTGGTGCCCAAGAAGAATGGCAAGCTGCGTGTGTGCATTAACTTGAAAAAGGTTAATGCCGCCACGATTTGAGATAACTATCCGCTTCCCATCACAGAACATCTGTTAGAAAGAGTGGCAGGCAAGGAAGTGTACAGCTTCCTTGATGGATTCTCGGGCTACAATCAAGTAGCCATAGCTCCAGAGGATCAGCATAAGACAGCCTTTGCCACAGAATGGGGCATTTTTGCTTTTAGAGTAATGCCATTTGGGCTTACCAATGCACCAGCTACCTTCCAGAGGCTGATGTGCCATGTGTTTAAGGAGTTCCTAAGGAAGAGTTTAGAAGTCTATGTTGATGATCTCTGTGCTCATTCCAATGTTAGACAAACCCATATTCCTGAACTCAGGCAAATCTTTGACAAATGTAGAGAATATCAGGTCTGCCTGAACCCAGAAAAGTGCGTTTTTATGGTAAGGCAAGGCAAGATTCTAGGACACATAGTGTCAAAGAATGGCATATCTACCGACGAAGAAAAAGTGAGAGCCATAGCAGAGCTACCTAGACCAAAGAATGTCAAGGAAGTACAAGCTTTCATGGGGCACTGTGGGTATTACCGACGTTTCATCCACATGTATGCGGTCATCGCAAAGCCCATGTACGGACTTCTGACTAACTTTGAGTGGACGGATGAATGTGAGAATTCCTTCCAGGAACTTAAACGAAGATTATGTTCAGCACCAATCTTGACCACACCAGATTGGAATAAACCATTCCATGTTCATGTGGATGCATCCAATTATGCTATTGGATGTGTGCTTGCACAACCTACTGGTGAAGGTAATATGGATCTTCCAATTGCCTATGCCAGTAGACAGTTGAATGCGGCTGAACGGAATTACACCACTACCGAACGAGAAGGATTAGGCATGGTATATGCAGTTAAGAAATTTAGACACTATTTGCTTGCAAATAAGTTTAAAATTTTTTACTGATCATCAGGCATTATTGTACCTAGTAAACAAGCCATGCAATACAGGTAGATTAGTAAGATGGTTTCTCTTGCTAATGGAATATGACTTTGAGGTTGTGGTAAGAAAAGGTAGGACTCACTTGAGAGCAGATCATCTCTCTAGGCTCACATCGGGAGAAGCCCCACAAGGAGTGTCAGATGACCTTCCTGATGCTTACTTGTTTAATTTGGAAGTTATACCGCAGTGGGCTAAGCCATTGGTGCCAGTATTGACGTACGGGCCCAACCATCCAGTGGTAAGCACACGGAATAGGGAGATCATAAAAGCCCAAAAGTACCACATCATGGCAGGAAGTATGTACAAGCACACAGATCAAGGGATCTTGGCTTGTTGTGTAGAAGAAGATGAGCACGCTAAGTGGTTGCAACTAGCACATGTAGGTGCACTAGAGCAACACCATTCAAAACAACGAACTTTACAGACCTTAAAGAGATTCGGAGTGCACTGGCCAACTATGGAAGCGGATGTCCAAAAGTTGTGCAAGGAATGCCCAATCTGTTGCACTAAACCACCTGTGGAACATGCCACTCTCTATCAAGTATCCATTGTGCCAGATTGGAGTGAACCTCTAGTATCATTCTTGAGGACAAACACATTCCCTCCAGATATGACTCTAGCTAGGAAAAGGAGTTTAGAACAAGAAGCCCAAGATTACTCACTTATAGGTGATAATCTATATAAGCGCGGTAAAGATGGTTACCTGAGGTTATGCGTCCATGAAAGTGAATATCTCAAAATCTTGGAGACTGCTCACCAAGGTGTAGCAGGAGGACACTTTGGACCAGATCGGGTGATCAAGGCAATATTGTTTGCGGGCTTTTGGTGGCCTACCCTTCACATGGATGCACATACCTATGTGAAACGGTGTGATGTCTGTCAGAGGACTCAGTATCCTATACGCAAAGATGAGATGCCACTGAAACCTATGATGGGTGGACGTGCATTCTCTAAGTGGGGAATAGACTTCGTAGGTCCTATTAATCCCCCAGCTAAGGGTTCTCATGCGGAATACATCATTGTGGCAACAGATTATCTCACCAAGTGGGTAGAGGTAAAAGCTACAACCAAGAACGATGCTCAAACAACTGCCAAATTCTTGTTTGAGAATGTATTCACAAGATACGGGCTACCTATAGAGCTTGTAAGTGATAGAGGCACTCATTTCTTGAACGAAGTGATTGAAAATCTACTCCAAGAATTCTTGGTAATACACAAGAAGTCTGCCCCTTATCACCCTCAAGCTAATGGGCAAGCTGAGAGCACTAATAAGATCCTATGCAATGTACTGACGAAATTAGTGAACACTAAACGCTCTGACTGGGACAAACAGCTACACCATGCTGTTTGGGCATACCGAGTTGCCTACAAAACGGTACTCCAAGCCACCCCCTTTCAGATGGTATTCGGTCAAAACGCTGTGCTACCCTTGGACTTCCTGATTCCTACATTGAGAGTAGCACAAGAGTATGAATGGACAGGTCATGAGCTCTCCTCTAGGATCTTTGATCTTGAACGATTAGGAGAAACAAGACTGAGAGCCGTTGCAGGAATATATGCAGCCAAGAAGAGACAGAAGGCATACTTCGATGCCCATGTGAAGGATAAAGGCTTGAAAGCGGGAGATCTAGTCTTAGTCTATACACTGAAACAACACGCGAGGAAGCTAGAAAAGAGAGGCTACGGACCTATGATCATCAATAGGATCTCCACAAGTGGAGCAGTACAATTGGCCACATTAGAGGGTGATGTTCTCCCTAACTATATTAGCGGATGCAGAGTCAAGTTGTATCAGGAACCCCTCACGGAGGAAATGCTGAGCCGACTCAACACTGCTAAGAAACGCAAAGAAGAAGAAAAGAGAATTAGAGAAGAAGCTCAAGCAGAGGCTTTAGAACGCATCAGAAGGATGAAATTACGAAGGCAAGGTAGAGATCAGCCTGGAGCGAATGACTATGCAGACCAAGGATTTCCCATAGCCATGTGTGAAGTTGCAGGAACAAGCTCGAATAGAATAATTGATAGACGTCCTTTCATAACCATAGACATAG
This sequence comes from Ceratopteris richardii, assembly GCA_020310875.1. Taxonomy (NCBI): domain Eukaryota; kingdom Viridiplantae; phylum Streptophyta; class Polypodiopsida; order Polypodiales; family Pteridaceae; genus Ceratopteris; species Ceratopteris richardii. The sequence continues at coordinate 114,585,326 of CM035423.1, read as the reverse complement.
GACAAGGAAAGAGTACAAGGACCGTAAGAGCCTTGATTGACTCAGGTGCTGCCACTAGCGCTGTTAAGTTGTCTTACTGTCAAGAGTTACAGTTAACTGTCCATCCTGTGGAAGCATACCTCATAGGATTGGGAGGCGTGGAAACCCCTTGCATGGGCGAGGTGGAACTTCCCCTCTACATTCACGAGGAGGCAATGACCGTTAAAGTACTAGTGTGTCAAGATGAGGATCTCACTAAACCTCTCGTCTTGGGTCAGGATTGGATCTATGACCAAGCAGTCAATCTAAACCTAAGAAGTGGACTTCTCCAGGTTTGGGTCAATCATAGTCGAGTTACAGTAGAATTAGACAATGGAGCACTCAAGGAACTAGGAAAGGCACAGACTCCTGGTCCTTCCAGGGGTACACATGAAGATGACCATGCTGTTCTTGCCCAAAACTATGTGTTGCAGAGGAATGATATTCGCAAAAAAGGAGTCAGGAATGCAACGGAACTCCCTTCTTTTCCAAAGGCTAGAAGGAGGCAGCAACCCAAGGAGGACCAAAGGCAGAAGAAGCAGGGTACTACCTATGTCCGAGATCAAAAGCACCTGCGCAGCAGAATGGCCCAGAAAATAAACCAGGTATGGGTGCGGAAAGGCGAACGACCGGTTGCATCACCGTCAACTACAGGGGCAAAGCCTCTCATTAGTGACCAACAACACAACGCTAATAAGAAGTCTTTCAGAAATTCTTCTGCTAAAGTAAAATCTATTTGGGTGCCCAAGAAGTCGATGAAGGCAAGCCCACAATCAAGACAAATTTGGGTGCCTAAGGCTTGCTTGATGGCACAAATAGCTACGCTGAGGCCACAACCTAAACAGCATAACGCAGCGACGCATACTGCCAGATTTCACTCGTTCTCGACACTCATGTACACACCAAAACCCAAGAGCGTACATGTAATCAATTGTAAATGGGTCCCAAAAAGGCCTCGTTTTCAAACCACGACACCGAGAAGGCTCTGTAGAGACTCTCCGAAACCGAAGGCAAAGCCCACTCACTGCATTTGGCAGCCTAGGGCTTGTAATAAACCCCCCGACCCCAATTTGTAAATTCATACCCACTTACTAACTGCAGTAGTCTCCTAGGACAACACAAGCACTAACTACACACACTGTCTTCATGCACTTACTAACCACTAACTCACCATCCACCTCATGTTAATGTTGTAACGGGGACAACAACGGATTTATTCTGTCCATTACAATGTTAACACTTGGTTCTATATTCTCACAGAACCAACCGGCGAACAGGGCCATGGCAGAAGCAGGTACCAGTTCTCAAGCCGGATCTGGTGCCCAGATTGTGGACATAGAAACACTTCTCCTTGAGCCACGTCTCACAGCATGGCCGCAAGAACTTCAAGCAGTACATGTGCTCCCCATTCAGGATCCCCCTCAAGGGCATACTTCTCAAGTAGGTAAGCATGCGCATTGGTTCAGTGATGTTGCTGGACCACTGGGCGATGGGACCTATTTCTGGGAAGCAGAATTGGAGTTCAATGGCAAATGGGGTCGATACCACTTTTTCACCCGCGAGTTTGAAAGCTATCAAAACGCCGAAGTCATGAGATCAGTTTGGATCAAAGCGGGTGTGGAAAGTTATTTCAGGACTCACTTACCAAAGCCGGATTTTTTACGATGCTCATATCTGATCAGTACCATCACGCCGAGCAGGGCCAAGGGAGGCGACAGCACCTTTGTGTTGCCATCACTGCTGCCGGGTAATGAGCTTAAAAGGCTCAAGTTAAACCTCAATTTGGTAAGAGAAGCATTGGGTATGTATGGCATGCACATCCCAACAGAAAAGGAAACCATGGTTCCAGGTCGAATGAAGCACAAGGAGCTTAATAAGTTGAAGGATATGGTCGCGATGACACCTACCATTGCGCTTCACCTGCGAACCATCATGCAACATTTTGCTTTCCCCGCCCAGGAACGATTCACAATGCCCCCGAAAAAAATATGGTTCAGTTTATATCTAGCAGAAACCGAAAGCCTGCCCATCAATGTGCCACACTGGATCATAGATCAGATCCACCTAGCGCATCAAAGGTGGAACAAGAAACAGAAGAATGTGCTCCACGGGTGTTGTGCTCTGACCAGAATAATTTATAGATGCTTGGCTTATGACGTGCCTGTTCAGCGGGCACTCGTGTGGTCCCGAGTCCAAGAATTCCAGAGAAGACTATCGGCAGCAGGTCCCCCATCAAAGAAGATGAGGGGGGGAGTCCAACTACCCTGTGCTCAACCAAGGGGAGCTACCACTACACCAGAAATCACCCCTCCCCAGACACGATGAGTTAGGCCATTCACAATCCGGCTACCAAGACCAAGCACAGAGGGGCCTAATCTGGTGTTTCCACCCATTCCATCAGATTTGGAATTTCCACAAGGATTTACTCTTGAGGACCTCACGGATGAAGAAATTGCCAGATTAATCTATGACTCTAACCTCGAAGCTGAAGCAGCGCGAGCTCAGGAACCACAACCCCAAACAACATCGGCCCCCACCCAACCACAAGTTGTAGAAGTCGATGTAGATGAACAAGAGGTAGGAGGAGACGAAGAAGAAGCCGACGAAGAACAACATCAAGAATATGACGAACTCTCCGAGTTAGCAAGTGCCCCAGCATATTCGGCACAAATCAAGAGACTATATCGAACCATGCGACTGGTTCAGGAACAGCATCAGATGTCTCTAGAACAGGGCAAAAGACTCATGAACGACTTGCTAGCTGAGGAAGGTGTGGACGAGTTGTTCATTGAGTCCATGAACCTTCATGCCGACGCCGTAGGACTGGACGAGGCCATTCATGAGGCAGTGGCCTACATTCACAGGTTTGAGAAAAGGGTTCCCGTTCGTCCCAGGAGGTCCGGGAAGCAAATTCACATCAATACATCAGCACCAGGCGAGGCAGCGCAAGCAGAAGAATATCAGGAAGCACCGTTGTCCCCACCATCCCCACCTCACACTACACAATTCACTCCACCACAGGACACTGGCACTACCACATCCACTACCACTACCATTGTCATGGGCATCCCACTCTCCCCGGGAATCCAATTCGGGGGAGTCACCATGCCCACCTTCACCACCCTGTTCACCGATGTCACATCCACTCCACCCACGATTCCCATCTACACCGTCACTCAAACAGTTGACACGATGGAAACATCACCAGCCACAGCACCGCTTCCTCCCCCCATGCCACCTTCATCACGCATACCCCCTCCACCCACTTCTCCGCTTACATCCACATCATTCACCTCTCCCATTCCCGCCCCCATTCCCCCTGCATCTTCACCCCTCCCAGCATTATTTAATGTAAATAACATATTTTTAGCATTAAACCAATGTGTATACCAGCTCCAGAATGAGTACAAAGCTCTGGACAACCGGTATCAGCAACTGGAAACGCACCATCAGAACTTACAAAGACAGTTTCACATTCTACAAACAGAAAATGCAGAACTGAATCAACGCTACACGACGCTTGAGCAGGCTCACCAAACATTATTGGCGGCACCCCAACCATCGACAGAATCAGGTGCCAAACAACTAGAAGCTTTGCTCGAGGTATACCAAGCCGATAATCTCAAAGTCCGGCGTAACCTGGCACTTCTCAGAAAACACATGGCGGCCGCCCTTGAGGAAAACAAGAGACTACAGCAGCAAAATGAAGCAAATCTAGAAGCAGCAATGGAAGGCTCTCCACACGAAATTGATCCAGAGCAGTTTAAAGCTGTGCCCTCAGAGACAATGAAGACCATCTTGGACAGCTATGCAGATCTATTAGAAGCTCATGATGACTTGGAAAGGGAACGTGATGCGCTGCGCAATCAACTCCAAGAGCAACAGACAGCACCCAAAGTCACAGAAACGACCACGACTTCAGAGGAAGTCAAGGCATTGAAAGAGCAGGTGGCCGAATTACAGGCAAGATTACTCACACATGAAAGGCAACCCTCTCCAGTTGTCGAACCAGAACCCGAGGATTTGGTACCCATCGAGGTAGATGAGACGTATGAGGAACCTTACGTTCCTATGCTAATGCCAGGTGGTGAGCAAACTGCAGAAGGAATGGATACGTTAGAAATCGAAGTACCTGAGTGGCTCCAAACACTAGAGAAAACGGCATCAACTCATGAAGATCGAGTGGCAGTTCAAATCCAATCTATGGCAAAGATAGAGGACACTATTATTAAATCAGAATACTTCCGCAGCATGTCCCACCATAGATGGATCGGAACCAATGATGATCAATACGTGCCCTATTGTATACTCCTGGCGGACTACAATGCAGAAATCCAACATAGATGTGGCAAACCTCCAACGTTTGCTACCCAATTTGGGCCCGATGACATCCCAGAGAGCGCCAAAAAAGGATCCATTCATCAACCCACTTGGAGGATCCGACTCCTCGAAACCTACCCGGAGATGGTTCGCACCTGGACGAATATGCCTCTTTTTATTAAATATAACCCTTGTTATGTTCCTGTACTCCGCAGACGCACATGGCCAGAGTTTACCATTGCAGTCAAGAATATCAAGGGATGCGCCAAATGGTTAAACTACGTCTATCTAGCACCCCCTCAAGGGCCTCCCACCGTCAATTACATGATTTCCACTATACGGCACTGGAGCATCCGATTAAGGAATACCCCTGATGTAATGGCCCAGATGTGCATGAAAATTTTTGAGTTAATGCTTATTACATTCAGGACATTCAAGAATATCAAGGACCCACACTTCTCAGGCGTCGGATTCCTTACAGGAAACCAAGATTTAGTTTATGACATGAGCACCACTCCTTCCATAGAGGTGATATACGCTTGGCACGCCAGAATAAAATACCTCCCAGCCTGCTTTAAACAAACATTTGAAGAGATGTTCATAACAGGGTTCTGGGAATACCACTCAGAAATATTTGTACCCAGACCCTCACATCTCCTCCATTTATTTGTTGTGGAGCGAACCATTCACTCAGAGCAGTTACAGGTGCCACATCCAGATGTCCCAGGGCCAGTCAATTGGGATGCATTGCTGACAGATCTAGCAAGGGGACTCAGGTTAGAAGAACACCACCTCGCCGCCGATGTTGTACAATACTACGTCCAAAAAGCAGCTAGACAAGGGTCTGTCAGGGGCGACAGACGCGAGAGTGGGGGGGGTGTTGGCAGTAGCCTTGGTACACCAGGACGTACAAGACATGAAAGTCAAAGAAGGGAGTCAGAGCGAAGGGACAGCACAAGCAAACAGGGCAGTCAAAGAAGATCTGGCAAGTAGGCCAATATTTTTTCAAGACATTAATGCAAATCAAAGAGATGGACATGCAGGAAGGAAGAGCAAGTAGGGAGCTCGAAGATATGTATGGCAGAGCACTAGAAGAAATCCCTACAACAACAGTGATTTTTATCACTAACAATCATTGTAAATATCATTTCACCTTTTTGTAGCTCCATTTTGTGCAAGCCAAGGAGTCCTTGAGCTTGAGGAGCCTTAGAAGTAGTTGCGTACCAATTTTCGTATTTTTTAGATCTCGTTTGAGCCCCCAAATAAGCCCTGGAACCTAATTTTTAACTAGGCCGGACACTAGGTCTGGACAGGACCAGAAGCTAGTCAAAAACTATAAAAAGGGCTAGAGAGCTCATTTTTGAGGTTAGATTGTAATTGAAACGAACTTGTAAGAGCTTTTGAAAGTAATCTAAAGAACTCCATTGATCCTCTCTCTTTGTCTTGCCTTGTGTGCGCGTGTGTGTGTATGTGTGTGCATGCTTGTGTGCTTCTCACTCACGCACTTGTGCCGCCACTTGCTCGAGGTCTTCATACCATCCTCACGTCTTCCCGGATTGACATTAAAGGAGGTGCTACTCATCACTGAGCTACACCAGTTATATACATGGAGATCTCTTGGAGTTGGTTCATACAGATGTATGGGGACCTAGCAAGGATGCTTCAATATCTGGATCAAGGTATTATGTCTCCTTTATTGATGATTGCAGTAGATGGACTATCCTATTCTTTTTGAAACACAAAGATGAAGTTTTTTCATGCTTCAAAAGATATTTGGCTCTTGTGGAGAATCAAACAGGGAAATCACTAATAAGGCTAAGGTCAGATGGAAGGGCACAATACTTCTCCCATGAATTTGATTCTTTTCTTCAAGGAAGAGGAATCAAAAGAGAGGTAACTACAAGATACACTTCGGAGAAAAATGGAGTGGCAGAAAGGAGGAATAGGACAATTGTTGAAGCTGCAAGGTCCATGTTAAATGAAAAGCATTTGCCTAATTATCTATGGGTTGAGGCTGTATCTACAACCACTTACACTATTTACATGTTGCCTTTAAAATCCCTTGATGGGATGACTCCATATGAGGCTTGAAATGGAAGAAGACCTAGCTTAGATCATTGTAAAATTTTTGGATGTATTGCTTTTGCTCATGTTCCTTCACAGGTTAGAGAGAAGATGGATCCAAAGGCAGAAAGGTGTGTATTTATTGGATATGACAACAATCAAAAGGGTTACAGGTTATACAACCCTACCAACAAAGGATTCTTGGTAAGCAGAGATGTAGTTTTTGATGAGAACAATTCATGGTATGAAGATTCATGCAGGAAGATCAAATTTCCATATGACCTTGAAGAAGATTTTCCAAAGCTTGGTCGAGAACATCAACCAAAGATTGAAGAACAAGATACTTCAGAAGATGATGAAGAAACTCAGATGGAAAAAATCAAAGCATAGAAGTCTAAAGGTAAAGCAAAATTGCAGGAACTTGGACATGAGGCAGAATCATCACAACATGGCTTAAGAAGATCTATAAGGGAAAGAAGAAAACCAAAAAGGTTTGGGTTTGACAACTCATTAGTAACTAAACATTCTATTTACATAGCATATGACATAAATCAAGAGGAGCCATCATATTGAAGACCTCAAGCATACTTGGCTTGAGGGGGAGCTGTTGGAACAAATCAACTAGAAGCCTATGTATTGGCTTGGGTCTCACAAAAATAGTTAGAACAAGTCTTGAATTGAAGTCTATGCATGAGCTCATGTGAGAACTCACTCTTGTAATTTTTTAAGACTTTACTTGATGTAAAAGTAAAGGAATCTAAAATTGGTTGAGTCCACTTGACAAAAATAGAGAGAGAAGCCACGAATTCATGATTTGGTGGTTGGAGAATTAATCAATCTCTAAAATTTAGGAGATCACTTTTAGGTGAGCAAGATTCAAATTCAAATCTTGGCTCCAAAACTCCCTATAAATACATGGCAGATTAGTCGCACCTTTTAGGCATGGATCAACTAAGCTTTATGCCATATCAGAATGTGGAGTCAAGGCACACATTTGTATTTGTAAGTCCTTTGTATTCTAGAATCATTATACTTTCAAATCTATGATCATTCAAGTCCATATCTTCATGTCATTGTGAGTCTACTGTTCACTGCTATACCTTTCACATTTTTTAGTCAGATTGCAGAGATGGTTTCTCCGCGTGTAGTGCATCATTTTTGATGATTTAAGTTGCTAAAGTTTTTTCTTTAAGTCTACTATAAGGTCACACATTTCCATTGCTATTAGAGTTTTAAATCTTCAATTATGTTCATTTGAAGTCAACCCTATCTGTTCATTTTCACTCCTCTATCAAGTACCCGATTTTTTTTCACTCATCTTGTCAGAGCCGTTTCTCAGTGTGTACTTGACCAAATTCAGTGATGTAAATCTTTGTTACTGTATAGTATAATCGTACACAATTTCATAATCATTGGATTCGTGAATCTTGAGTTATTATCATTTTACTGCTCATTGGTCTGAGTATTGTTGCAGCCCGTGAAAATCTGGATGATGTCATAACTTGTTAAACTTCATTCTCATTGTGTGATTCACCATTTTTGATGAGATTACTCTTGAAAGTTAGATCTCTTAGTTATTTAGAGTTCCCCAAAATGAATTAATCTAATTGCTGCTATGCTCAGAGAATTATTCAAAACACTGGACAGGTGTATGAATCAAAATAGCAAGTTTTCACCTTTGAATTAATTCCAGCTCATCAGTTTGAACTTCCAAGGTACATAGGGTGTCTAACACATCCATTGGCAAGCTAACAAGGCCCACCACATACTCCTGGAGTTCATTTGGCTGGTGTAGATCAAAGATTTTGCAGCACCACTTCATCTTCAAGCACATATCTATCCATCTCTTCACACTGAAATACATACACTTCTTCATGTAAGTCACCATTAACAAATATAGTTCTAATGTCCAACGAATGTACATTTCAACCATGATGAGCTAAAAATGCATAAATGCTATGAACGGTGGTCATTGGGCATGTGGGTGCAAAGGTCTCATCAAACTAAACGCCTCTCTCTTGAGCATAACCTTTTGCATCAAGCCTAGACTTATACTTGTCAACTGTTCCATCAAGCTTACATTTTAGCTTGTATAACTATTTAGTGCGAATGGTCTTTTTTCTTGGAGGCAAATCACATGAAGACAAATTATCATTCTTCATAATAGCATCATATTATGATTGCATAGCAACCATCTAATTTTTTGAAATTTGTGTTTCATCAACAGAAACAGATTCATTCTTATCTCAAAGACTAGAGGCAACCATTGCATAACAATCTGATGCAAAGGAATCACTATGAGAGCTTGAACAAGTATAATACGATAGCGATGCATCTAATTTGCTATCTTCCAAAGTCTGCACCAACCATTCTTGAGGTCATGTTCATAATGAGAAGAGAATCCTCTTGATCCTCTGTATGGTTGTTGAAGTCTTTTCTTGATTTGTATCCTCCTTGATAATTGTTGTTGTAGCCATGGTTGTAACCTTGATTATGGTTAAATCTTCCTCTTGATTGTGAGTAGCCACCTCTTTGGAATCCTCTCCCTCTCTGGTTCTTGAAGTTCCTATAGCACTCATCTATTGTCTGTTTAGACAGTCCACATATATTGCATGGGGAAGAGTTGAAAGGTCTCCCCCTACCTTGTTTACCCCCTTTGCCCCTTCCTCTTGAATTCCTACCTCTCCCTGCATAGTTAGCTTGAGAAGTAGCGCCTTCATCTTCAAACTTTTTACTCTTTCCTTTATCCTTAGACTTTCCTTTATTTGTATAGAGGGTAGAGGAATTTTTACCTCTTGATGGTTCACCATTTTTATTGAGCTTGGCCTCATGGGTGAAGAGTTGTCCCATGAGAGTGGTTAGATCAGGGATTTGCATATCCATATAAAGATCCATTACAATTGTGAAGGATTCCCATTTATCATCTTCCTTGATGCCATTGATTATCTGTCTCACTATTTGCTCCTCTTCAATCTCCTCTCCTATGCTTTCCAACTGATCAGCCACATCCTTCACCTTAGTCACAGACTCTGAAACATTCTGCTTAGGTTGCTTCTTTTGAGTAGTAAACTCCATCCACAATTGATTCTTCTTAGCTCTTGTATTGGAAGAAAAGTATGAAGATAGAGTATCCTAAGTTTCTTAGGAAGTTTTGCAATTCCTAACATGAGGAAGAAGGAAGTCAGAGATAGAGTTAAGTAGATATGACCTGGCTAAAGCATCTTTGGCACACCATGAGTTGAGTCTTTCTTGCTCCCCTCTTGTAGGTTGATCTTTGATCCATACATACTTCTTCCCTATAGATAGGTTTTCATCCTCAAGGACCATGTTGGATAATTATTCCTATCCAATTTGTCAATGAAAGAAGGGAAACCATCTCCCATTTTACCTAAACTTGCTCTGATACCACTGTTGGGAGAGATGAATGGATACCTCAAGGAAGTGAAGTGGTACTGCTAAAACCTGATTTGTACCAACCATGATACACTTCAGAGTTATGAAGTAGGCCCTTTTAGCTTGCAAATGACACCAAGAAAGTACCTATGTACTTTGGAGTTGATGCTTGAAATAATTAATCCAAAACAGATTAGTTCAAGAATAGCTAGTGTTGAAAAACTTGCTATTTTAGTCCATACACCTACTGGTTTTTTTACTCAGAGCTCACAGTATAGTAACAATTGAAAAAATTCCTTTTTGGGGAATTCAATTATCTTAGATAGATTGGAATCATTTAAAATGATCAACTATGCTCTGAGAAATCATTTTCGCAAATCAAATCTTACCCCCGACTTTTTAGGGACTAACTAGTAGATAATGAGTGAACACTTCGAAGATAATTTCTCGCAGATGCCTAAACCAAATTCCTTGAAATTTTGGTAACAGAAAATAGAATTCAAGCTGGTTCAAACAAGCCAAAGATGATGCAAAATGGTTGAGTATTCACTGAGATATGACCAGAAGAAGTTGATTGTTCTGAGTAGTCATAACAGAGAAGTAGACAAAGATGTTCAATGAGCTATATGTATTATAACACATGATTGTACAGAGTCATTGGCATTATAATGATGCTCAATGATGATGAATTGAGTGAGCTAGGGTGTGAGCTACTCAAGTTTTAGAAATGATCAAGGAGAGAGCTCTAAATTGAGGCACACACTCAGCAAGTTTTACAAGACCTTTTTATAAGTATTTCTTCTAAGTTTGAATTTTGAACTCAAACTTGGCTCCAATAAAAAAGTAACTCCTTTGATTTAGGAGACATTCCCTTATCTTGAATTTGTAGCTAATATTCCTCCTAACTCCACGAGATATAAGATTTTACAAGATTCTCCAAGGATTTAATGATTTACAATGGTAAATGATCAAGTAGTTACAAGCTATAGTTCACATGAACCATCAAGTGCTTCCACACAATGTCTTCCATGCTAAGCCAAATGTGTAGGCTTGTACATTTGCACCAACACAAAATACAACCTTCATGGAATGTTTACAAGATGCCTTAAGTTTGGGTAGAGAGGACAACATTTTAGATTTCTATAGGTGTAGTAAACTAGCAAAATTCAGATGACCAAAGCTTACATGCCAAAGCTTTGCATATGAGATAGCATAAGAATCTTGATCTGCACATGCTAAATCGTTGAAAGATTTTGCATAGTCTATGAGCTTATACAACCCATGAAAAATGAAATTGCCATTTGATAGATCATGAACTATACACTTTTCATCAACAAATTGGACAACCAAGCCAACCTTGGGTAATGTTGAAATTGACAACCATTTTTTCTTGATCCTTGGCACATACAAAGCATCTGACAATGTGAAAGAGCTACGATAAAAAATAGTCAAAATGATCTTTTTGAATCCCATTATAGGATATGAGGATTTGTTTGTGCATGTGACAGTATTCCCTATTGGGGAGGCTTAATTGAACTAAAGAAATTGCACTGCGAGGTAATATAGTTGGTTGCCCCACTATCAAAGTACCAAACATTTGAGTCTACTAAAAATATAAACGACTCATGAGGAGATGGTTCGTAGCTAAAAATAGTAGTAAAAACCCATTCTTTATTCTTCACAAGATTAGCAGACTCTATTTTTGGTGTAGAGGGCTCTGCAACAACCATTCCAACCTCTTTCTTCTTTGCCTCTCCCTCAACATGTTTTGGATAACTTTTGATGACATGGTCATTTTGTTTACAATATTTGGAAAATTGTTTCTACTTTTCTATTTTCTCCTCATCTTTGTCTTGCTTCTTTGGCTGTACAACATTAGCATATTTTTGCTTACTCATAGATGAGTTCCATTGCTGGAGTTTTAGGTTTGCAGAAGCACATGAACAACACAAGGAAGAAGAAGAATCATGGAGCACAACACACAATAATGAATGTATTGTTGGTGTTTGAGGTCTGTGGAATCATGCAAAAAACACAAGGAAGAAGAAGAAGAAGAAGCTTGGAGCACAATGCACAATACTGCTATCTATCTATCTATCTATCTATCTATCTATCTATCTATCTATCTATCTATCTATCTATCTATCTATCTATCTATCTATCTATCTATCTATCTATCTATCTATCTATCTATCTATCTATCTATCTATCTATCTATCTATCTATCTATCTCTCTATCTGTCTGTCTGTCTGTCTGTCTGTCTGTCTGTCTGTCTGTCTGTCTTTCTTTCTGTCCGTCTGTCTGTCTGTCTGTGTATGTGTCTATCTATCTATCTATCTATCTATCTATCTATCTATCTATCTATCTATCTATCTATCTATCTATCTATCTATCTATCTATCTATCTATCTATCTATCTATCTATCTATCTATCTATCTATCTATCTATCTATCTATCTATCTATCTATCTATCTATCTATCTATCTATCTATCTATCTATCTATCTATCTATCTATCTATCTATCTATCTATCTATCTATCGATCTATCTATCGATCTATCCATCGATCTATCTATCGATCCATCTATCGATCCATCTATCGATCCATCTATCGATCCATCTATCGATCCATCTATCGATCCATCTATCTATCTATCTATCTATCTATCTATCTATCTATCTATCTATCTATCTATCTATCTATCTACTATCTATCTATCTATCTATCTATCTATCTATCTATCTATCTATCTATCTATCTATCTATCTATCTATCTATCTATCTATCTATCTATCTATGTATCTATCTATCTATCTATCTATCTATCTATCTATCTATCTATCTATCTATCTATCTATCTATCTATCTATCTATCTATCTATCTATCTATCTATCTATCTTTTTATCTATCTATCTATCTATCTATCTATCTATCTATCTATCTATCTATCTATCTATCTATCTATCTATCTATCTATCTATCTATCTATCTATCTATCTATCTATCTATCTATCTATCTATCTATCTATCTATCTATCTATCTATCTATCTATCTATCTATCTATCTATCTATCTATCTATCTATCTATCTATCTATCTATCCAGCTATCTATCTATCTATCTATCTATAAAAAAACCTCCTAAAGAGGAAAAAAAGTGCCTCGGTAATCCTAGTGTGTTCACACACATCAGTATCAAAATATATCAACAAATCCCCATTGGGAGGGATGCAGTGAACAAGGAGCTGACACTCACGTATAAGGAAGTGCCAAGCTATGTGGAATCAATCCACAAAAAGAAATAAGCCCAAAGCTTTGCAGAAAGCTTGAAACTTCTCCCTTGACAGAGCCTTTGTGAAAATGTCTGCAACATTCTCCTTTCTGGGCATATATGCCAAACTGATCTTTCCAGTAGAGAACCTCTCCCTAACATAATGATAGTGCATCTCAATGTGCTTAGTGCAAGCATGGAACACAGGGTTCCTCACAACTTCCAATGCACTCTTACTCTTAGTGAAGATGGTGGTGGCAGGAGGCTGACCAACACCCAAATCAACCATAAGGCATCTGTGCCACAGACACTAAACAGAGCTCCACGTCCTATTATGATTTTTGAGCTCGAAAAGAAAAATGATGCTAGGGAGATTTTAAATGACATTCTTCTAAAAAGTCAAGTAACGATGTCACTTGAGCAAGTCTTTTCCATAGCGAAACCGGAGTTCAAGGACAGTTTTATTCGACTTATTAGAAGAAGACGCTTTCCTTTGCCACAAGATGAAGACATGCAAGACGTGGCAGAGGAAACCTTAGCTATGAATGATGCAGTTACATTGAGTGAAAGCGACTATGAGGATGATGAAGAATTTACAACAGGAAGTGTAAATAGAAATTTCTAGGACCCATACAACCTGATGAAGAAATGTTAACGAGTGAGAGTAAATTTAATTCTACTTTCTGGGCACGAGGTACACCAGAAGTAAAGATTAGAATCGGTGATGAAAAGGATTCTTGTTTAGCTTTGGCTCTCATTGACTCAGGGTCAGAGATAAACATTATTTCAAAGAATTTCTTTGATAAATTTAGATGGCCTATCGATAAAGAGCACGGCTGGAGGATGAGAACAGCTGACAATGGCTCTGGCATTTTATTAGGTGCATGTGCCAATGTGCCTATTATGATAGGTGGTGTTCGAGAAGAGTTTCACTTCTTCGTTCAAGATAATTGTTCATATGAAGTGATTCTTGGACAACCATTTATAGCTGAAATGAGGATGGAAACAAAAGCAATGAATGATGGATCAGCGTATGCAAGAATTCGATCCAAATCAGGGATGGATTCTTTGCAAGTTATGACGGTTTGCCCAAACCATACTAGAAATAGAAAGAGCTTAAGAAGAAATCCCATTGACTCGATCAGTCATGTTTGTGATGATCCACTGGCTGTAAGAGAATATGGAGCGTATTATGATCAAAATTTCTGTTAGACTCCACTATTGAGCGAGACAATAGTGGACGTTGTTTTGATGTCTCGCCTATCAGTGAACATAATTTTGAAAATTATCTAATTTGTACTCCTACAACTAGTTTGCATTATATTACTAAAGAAAACCTTCCAAAAACATTTAGAAAACAAACTGAAAAATATTTCAGACAAACTGGATTAATTTCAAGTGACGAGAAAATTGAGAGTATAATTGAATTATCAAAAAGTTCTACTTTATTAGAAGAGCTAGAAAGTGTTTCTTATGAAAGGTTAGAATCAAATCTAATAATTCTTAAATCTATTCAAGAGTATGAGATTATTAGTGAATTTATCCTAGAACATGAAGTTAACATAGAAACCAAATACAAAATTGTAGAAAAGAAAATAAAGCCTGTAGCTCAACCCTTACCCAAAGATAGTCATGAAATACTTCATCAAGTATCAAATGATCCTATTCTTAGAGATCGATCTAAGATAGGTCACATATTTACTGATGAGAGTAAGAAGCTTATTAAATTCGGTGATGAATATCTTTCTCAAATTGAAAAAGAGAAATTTTCCAAGATGATTGTTCGTCATAGTAAAGCTTTTTCTTTATTCCCTCATGAGATAGGATGTGCAGACCCAAAGTTAGTAGCTCCAATGATTATTTTCACAGTACCGCATATTCCTTGGAATCTTCGTCCGATTCCAGTCCCAAGGGAACATTTACCTGAGCTAATGAGACTGTTAAAGGAGAAGACTGCCATGAGAATCTTGGAACCATCCTCAGCACCATACTCTAATAGGTGGTTCACGGTACCAAAAAAGAGTGGGAAGCTACGCTTTATTCAGGATCTGCAGCCTGTGAATAAATTCACTATTAGGAATGTAGGGACGGGTCCCATTGTAGATGAGTTTGCCGAGGCATTTGCTGGTCACTCCATCTATTCAATGGGAGACTTGTATTCAGGGTATGATCAGTTTCAATTAGCAATTGAGAGTCGAGATGTGACCACGATGAAGACTCCTTTGGGGTTAGTACGTATGTGTACTTTACCACAAGGAGCCACGAATTCTGTGGCCCACATGATGAATGCCATGAATCTGGTCCTACATGACTTTATCCCAAAAGTGACGATGCCTTTTATTGATGACATTCCAATAAAAGGGTATGTGGAAAAAGAAAAGGATGAGAGTTTAGATTCATCTAATTGTAGAAAGTTTGTTTCTAGCCATATTTCAGATTGTGAAAAGATATTTGAAAGATTTGAAGAGGTTGGACTAACTTTCTCCCTAGAAAAATCAACTTTTGGTGTTAATGAAGTGCTAATAGTTGGACATTTATGTGGCTATTATGGTCGTAGACCCTATCCAGCAAAAGTTGATGCCATTAGTAAGATTTCTGAGAGATGTCGCAATGTTAGTGAAGTAAGGAGATTCCTAGGTGCATGTGTTTTCTATGTCATCTGGATCCCTCACTTTGCTCATGTAGCGAATCCACTTTATGATTTATTGAGAAAAAGGAAGAAATTCTTTTGGACTGATGAGCATTCTAGAACTATGAGGCGTCTAAAGCATTTGCTTATCAATGCTCCAGTTTTGAAACGTATTGACTATGCAAGAAATAAGCCTGTAATCCTAACTGTTGACACTAGTCCTATTGGTATAGGCTGGGTCATTGGGCAGGATGATGAAAAGGAGCAAAGGTACGCAGTTCGCGTTGGAGCAAATATTCTTCATGATACTCAAAAGAATTACCCGGAAAATTAAGAGAGAACTATGGGGATTAGTTACAGCTTTAAAAACAGATAAAGAATACTTTATAGGAGCTAATGTAATAGTAGAAACCGATTGTCTTCCATTAATAGGTTTAATAGCTAATTGTTCATCTCCTGATATAGCTATGTTACGATGGATAGCCTATATTAAATTCATTAATCCTGCTTTTGTTCATATAGCCGAAAAACATAACACCGTTGTTGATATGCTTTCAAGAGCAAAGTTCGATAATGATAGTGAAGCATTAAATAATCATATTAATTTAATAAATTATGAAAGATCTACCTATGCGTATGAAAGATTTAGAGAAAATGATTATGAAGGAGAGTGGAAAGATATAGGAAATTATTTGAGTTCGTTTCAACCTTCCCCAAGCTGGTCTTCACATCGATTCTGGAACATCAGGAAGAAGTCTTTCAACTTCTTCTTGAAAGATGGATATCTTTGGAGACATGCTAGAGGAAAGGTTCAAAACCCTCAAAGAGTACTAGGTTTGAAGGTTTTTCAAGTGCAAGTTATGCATAAAATGCATGAAAGTCTTTGGGCTGGTCATAAAGGCTTTGTAGCTACATATGAAAAGATTAGGGAAAGCTACTGGTGACCGAGGATGTATGTAACTGTTAAAGAATTTGTGAGCACTTGTAGTACGTGCCAGTTACACTCCTCTGTCAAGCATAGAGATCCCCTTCACCCGACCTATCCACCTTGTATTCATTACAAATGGGTAGTTGACCTCGTGACCATGCCTAAAAGAAATGATGGTATGAGATATATTGTTCTTGCACGAGAGGACTTGACAAACCACGTCGAAGGTAGAGCGCTTCGTTCCAATACTACTTATAATGTATGCGTATTCCTTTTGGAAGAAGTTTTATCCAGATTTGGATATATAGAAAAAGTAGTAGTGGATAGAGGAGAATTAGATGCGAGAGAAGCGAGAGAATTCTTTGCACAACATGGAATTCGATTGTCTCTTACGACTGCCTATAACCCAGAAGCAAATGGTAAAATTGAACGAGGACATCCTTCCATAGTGAAGGCTATTTCTAAAGCTTGCCATGGAGATATTGGTCAATGGCCAAAATATCTCCCATTTGCTCTTTGGGCTGATCGCATGACGTACACGAGAACAACTGGTTTTATGCCGGCTGAACTCATGTACTGTCAGAAACCATTATTTCCCATTCATACTCAGATAATTATTTGGATGAATTTAGGTTGGAAAGATAACATTTCAAGAGAGGACTTATTAGCATTTAGAATTAAACAATTAAAACAAGGAAATGAAAATCTTAAAGAAGCAATAAAAAAAATAAAAACATCTAGGTTGAAAAATAAATTGTATTTTGATAAGAAACATAGACTAAGACCGCAACCAATAGAGAGTGGTGACTGGGTGCTTGTATATGATAGTACGTTTGATACTCAATACGATGCACGACGGAAACTAACTAAACGTTGGTTCGGACCTTATGTTGTTGTTTCAATTTATGAAACAAGTACATATAAATTACGTGAAATTGATGGTTCTATGCTAAAGAATTTAATTGCAGGAAAAAGAATCAAGCTCTTTAGGAGAAGAGAAAGCAGTAAATTTGAATTGGACGAAGATTTCTTGGAGGACAACAAAGAAGAAGAATAAAAATGATTTGGTGAAAAAGTTCTAAACTTTTCATTTTCTAGTTGTTAATATGATTTTTGATTGATGCATTATCATAATTAGTTGTGTACATTCTTCAGATAGGTTAAGAAACCTCTTAAAATTATAAAAAGTAGAATTTACGCTGAAGTAGGGATGTGCTTGAAGAGAAGATAGGGATTAGAGACCTATGGCTGTCATATGAATAGTTGAAGGAACCCTTAACTTGCAACTCCTATTAAAAGTAGGCTTGTTTTATATAGGTAAGCTTCCTTAAATCTGACCCATTTAGCTAAAGAGATCCTAGTTCCTGCTTTAGCTTACCTCTAGATCCTTTTCTTTGATTAGGGGTTAAGCCTTTCCCCTTCATCAAAAAAGTTGCGAAGAAAAATTGAAAGCAGTACATTAATGGTTGCTGCATATGAAAAAAAAGGAAAAATGACAAAAAGAAAAATTATGATGAAAAAAGAAATGAAAGAAAAATCAAATCATTTCAATAAATCAGTTTTGGTCTTGAAATCACTTCTGAATTGAAAAGCGGGCTATATAAGACGGATGTATGCTAGAGGGGAATTGGTTTTTTTTGTATCTTAATGGCAAGTGGCTAGGAGATGAGGATAGAAGGCTTATATAACATATGCTTTAATTATGAACAAAGTTAATAGAAGAGTTAGTACGAACACTATTTGAATGACTTCTATAGTTTCCTTCTAAAACCTGTTTCCAATTTATGCATTGAACGAAAAAGTTTAAATTCAAGTTTACATAATTTTATAAGTTTTCTTAGCTATCAGAAGATGTACTAGAAGCATGTTTTTTAGGCAATCTAAATTTGAGTCATGAAATTTTCAAAAGAATTTGATATTGCCTTTTCTGATCTGCAGGTTGGCCCATCGAGGATGATGTGAAGGATTGGTCGGGGCGAATGTCGGAAAGTTTTCAACCTTTCCGTTGATGACCAGAGAAAATGAAACAAAAACTTTATTGGTGATCTCAAACCTTTTATATCACTGTTGATCAGTTGTTTTGGATTGATGTAACCACTTTTGAAAGTGTTTACAGGTATGAATAATGATGCAGAACATATGTTCATATTAGGGTTTTCCCTAATTTCACATTTAATGAGTTTTATGTTCATACATGCAAGATTCATGGGTATTTAACCCTAGGGTTTCATAAGTTCAAAGATTGTATGTTGCTAATGGTTAAGCCAAAGGGTTTAGATGATTTATAATGAGTTAATGGTAGGGTTTCAGAAGGATTTTATGGGTTTTTGATGGGTTCCAAGTAGATTTTTCTCGGGTTTTACTATTTTTAAAGGGTTAAAATAGATGTTATTTAAAAACATTAATATATAAATTACATATTTATGTATTAAACATTAAACTATGTCATTAAAAATTACTTTAATTAAATATGTGTATTTAAATACTAAGGTTCTAATTAATTAAACCCTTAAACTAAGCTTAAATTAAATGATTTATTTAAATAAGAAATGTAGGCTAATTAGATTAAAATGATTAATTAAATGGATAAATAACTAGTGGACTATATGAGTGCTAGGAAAAAGAATGGCTTATATAAGTTGTGTAACTAAAGAGATTTAAGGAGTGGTCTCAATAGAAGATGCACTTAAGGTGAAAAAAGTTGGTTAAGAGAAAGAGTGGAGAGAATTAGTGAAGATGAAAAGAGAGGAGTAGAAATTAAGTGTAATTAAAGTAGAAAAGTTAAACTGGAAAGTGTGGTGAAAGTAAGGAGATTAAAGTGTGGTTGTAGATTAAAAGTTAAAACTAAAAAGAGTGGTTTTGAAATGACTTGTGTATGTATTTAAATGAGTGTTGAGCTCAAGTTTCTCCTAATGTTTCTTTGCAGAAACCATTGCGAAGTGTCAAGGAGTGCTGATAAAGAAACATTGACGATTGAAGTGCAGTGAAGTGAGAAAATTACAAAGAAGATTTCGAAAAAATAAGCATACAAGATTTCACGATTTCAAACTTACTATTATTAAGTTGTATAGGATTAGAAGATTATAGTAGCACTGAATATATGCCTTTGTATAGGCTGAAATAGTTTGATATTGACATTCTTCATATTGTTTTTCTGCAACTTAATTGAGATCTTTATTTTTCATTCATATGTCGAAAGAAATAGGAACTACAAGTAGTTCTAAAAACGATTCTGATATTAATCACAAATTAGAACACTTAATTATAGGAACATTGCTTCCATCTCCAATTGAGAATTCATATAATAACGAAAATATAGAACCTGAAATTATTAAAGATAAAATAGTTAACGAGACTTTACGCACGTTAGAATACGATCGTCTTGTTTCTCGACTGTTACCGTTATTTACTATAGTTTTGCCAGAACCGGAGGACAACGAAGATTTATTCCCACCTAAATTAGTTCGAAAACCGAGCTCAGATCAAATTGAAACTGAAGAAAATGACATGGTTAAAAATCAAATTACCGGTGAGAACTTAGTTTCACCTTATCAAGTAGAAGCTATAGAAAGATATAGAGAAGCTCGTCCTTACGGCTCTTAGTCTGAGTACAGTAATATTGAAAACACTGAACAAGCAACCGAAGGCCTTAGGCATACGTAAAAGCACCCGGCGTGCAGTCACACGGTTAGGTTAGCGTGATTCTCTTAGATGAACGTCAACCTACCTTCACACCCCTCTACGACCTCGCTCATGAACTACTACAAAATTATATCCGACAGACCCCACAACAAGGTTCTGTCGAGGATGACAAAAGCGAGAGGGAGGGGGTGTTGGCAGTAGCCAGAGGCAAAGACGACGCGGAAGTATGTGAAGGCGGACCACAATGAAGTAGTGGAGAGCCAGTCGGATTATTTTTTCAAAAAAACATGTTTTATAATATTTTTCCAAAACCATCAATGGTGATTTTCACCACTCTTGTACCATATGTAACATAGAACAACCACTTTTTTTTGTAATTCATAGCTCCATTTTGTGTAAGCCGAGGAGTCCTCGAGCTTGAGGAGCTTAGGTAGAATGAGCCTACCAAGTTTGGTTATTTTTGGACCTCGTTTACCCTTTCAAATAGCACCTAGAACCTATTTTTTAATTATGCCGGCCACTAAATGTGAAACCGATCAAAACTAGTCTAGAATCTATAAAAAGAGCTAGAGAGCTCATTTTTGAGGTTAGCTTGTATGAGTAGAGAGAGCTTAGAGCTATTGTGAGCTTGTAATTGAGATCTTGAGTAATAGAGTCTATTTTCCTACCTTCCTTTGTGTCTTGCTTGTCTCATACATGTGTGTGCATGTGTGTGTGCATCTCTATGCTTCTCACTTTCACTCTCACTACATTTCACATTCATGATCTTCATATCACTCCTATCTCTTCCACGGATTGACATTAAGGAGGTGGAGCTTCTTAACATGGTACTTACCATTATGCTAGAGCAACACCTACTGCAGAGCAAATTTATTGGGATGGCAGAGATGCTCAGGCACATGCATTGATAGCCTTGTCTGTCAAACATGCCATTATTCCTCACATTTGCTCTTGCAGAACAACTAAGGATAGGAATGAGGCTCATGTTGCATACCTTCGTAAACAATTGGAGAGTGAGCATATGAATGAAGGTGATTCTATGGACAATTTTCTAAAAATGATCAAAGATTTGAAGGAACAATTAATTTCTGCTCATGAAGTCTTCCTTGATAGTTCACTTTTGCAGTCTGTTCTGAATGTTCTTTCCAATTTATACAAAAGTTTTGGTTCTGCTCTTCATTTGATGATGAAAGGAAATCCAAATGCCTTAACATTTGAGAAGTTAGTCTCTATTCTATTGCAGGAAGATTAGTCTAGGTAGAACAGGTCCATTATGCGTGTTGCAGATCAAACTTTCCTAGCTAGTCAAAAGGGCAAAGGTAAATGGAGCTCTTCTAATAGTAAGCAAAAATCTACTAATTCTGCACAGTCAAAGAAGGATGACATAGACAACAAGAAAACAAAAAAGCAGAAATTGTTTTGCAAGTATTGTAAAGAAATGATCATGTCATAAAGAATTATTCAAAACTAGCTGCAAAAGGGGAAAAGAAAAACATGTTAGAATGGTTGTTGCAGAGCCTTCTACACCAAAAAGAGAGTCTGCTAATCTAGTGTAGAATGACTATTGTTTGCAATTTGACTCAGATGCTTGGTACTTTGATAGTGGGCCGGCAACCAAACATATTACATCGCAGCGCAATTTCTTCACTTCACTCGAGCCTGCCTCTATAGGCAATACTGTCACATGCACCAAAAACTCCTCTTATCCTGTCATGGGATTTGGTAAGATCATTCTGACTACTACTGATGGTAGTTCTTTTACATTGTAAGATGCTTTATTTGTGCTAGGGATCAAGAAGAATTTGTTATCAGTTTTAGCTTTAGCCAAAATTGGCTTGGTTGTGAAATTTGTTGATGATAGATGCACAATTCATGATCTGTCAAATGGCGATGTGATTATTTCTTCAGGCATCTTATGTCATGGGTTGTATAAGCTCATTGACTATGAAAAATCTGTGAATGATTCAGCATGTGCAGTACATGATTCTCAGGCTATGTCAGATGCAAAGCTTTGGCATGCACACTTTGGTCATATGAATTTTGCTAGTTTGCTATGCCTGTAGAAATCTGAAATGGTGTAGCAAACTATCAAAATTCAAATGACCAAAGCATGCATGCTAAAGCTTTGCATCTGACATAGCCTGAGAATCATGTACTGCACATGCTGAATTTTTCACATGTTTTTCATAGTCTATGAGCTTATATAGCCCATGAAATAAAGTGCGAGAAGCAATAATCATGTCGCCATTTGACATATCATGAACTGTACATCCGTCATCAACAAATTTCACAACCAAGCCAATCTTGGCTAATGAAAAAATTGATAATAGATTTTTCTTAATCCCTGGCATAAATAAAGCATCCGACAAAGTGAAAGAACTACCATCAATAGTAGTCAAACTGATCTTACCAACTCCCATGACAGGATAAGAGGAGTTGTTGGTGCATGTGAGAGTATTCCCTATAGGGGAAGGCTCGAGTGAAGTGAAGAAACTACACTGTGAGGTAATATGTTTGGTTGCCCCACTATCAAAGTGCCAAACATCTGAGTCTACTATAGACATACACTATTCAAAAGAAGATGGGTCAAAACAGCAAACAATAGTAAACACCCATTCTTCATTCTACATAAGATTAGTAGACTCTTTTTTTGGTGTAGAGACCTTTGCAACAACCATTCGAGCATCTTTTTTCTTTGCATCTTTATAGCGAGTTTTGGACAGTTCTTTATGACATGATCATTTCCTTTACAATACTTACAAAAGAATTTCTACTTTTGTGATTTCTTCTCATCTTTGTCTTCCTTCTTCGAATGTGCAGCATTTGTAGACTTTTGCCTACTAATAGATGAGCTCCATTTACCTTTGGCCTTCTGACTAGTTAAGACATCTGGATTGCCTTTCATCATCAAGCAAAGAGTAGAAGCAAAACTTTGATGTGAGTCGAGAAGACCATTCAGAACAGTCTGCACAAGTGAACTATCAGGTTCATTAGCAGAGATCAATTGTTCCTTCAAATCCTTGATCTTTGTTAGAAAACTATCCATAGAATCACCTTCATTCATATGCTCACTCTCCAACTGTTTTCGGAGGTAAGCAACACCAACCTCATTCCTAGCCTGGTATAATGTGGTAAGTGTATCCTAGGCATCCTTAGCTATTCTGCAAGAGCGAATGTGATGAATAATGGCATGTTTGATAGACAACCCTATCAATGCATGTGCCTGAGCATCTCTGTCATCCCAACAAATTTGCTCTGTAGTAGTTGCAACAAGAACCATAGCACAAACATGAATGTGTAGAATATCACCATTTTTGATGCCATCAACATCAGCTTCAGTACTTGTACTTGCAGGTGTAATAGGACGTTTTTCAACACCCTATACAATATTCCACAATCCTTTTGCAACCAATACATGTCATATCATATAAGCCCATAATGGATAATTGGTACCATCCAAATTATCCTCAATAGCCAACATGCGGAGTAGATCACTGCTTTCAGCCATGGCTACTAACTAAAATACCTTGATGCAGAAAAATGACTGTATCTAAAAAAGTTGAACAGAACTACCCTGACAAGTTCTGCTAAACCTGTGGCAGACTTCAAGATGCTTATACTAGCGAATAGAAACTTGTATATATCTTTGGCACTAAAAGACAAAATAGCCTGCACAAGCACCACAATAGTGCATTCAGAGGCTGAAACAAGCTCAGATCACGATTTTGGCACAAAAAGTGAAGCATGTTTGATCCCCTAACCACCCTGAGTATGCTCACTAAATTTCATGCAATTCTGAGACTATGATTGGAGGGGTGTCGATGAGACCCTAGATGAAGCAACGACCTGCTCTGATTCCAATTGGAGTTAGAAGTCTACGGAAGCACGCGAACATCATAAGGAAGAAGAAGAAGTTTGGAGCACAACACACAATATTGAATGTATTACCACTAGAATGTAAAAAGATAAGTAACCTATTAGGGCTATAGACATATATACAAGCCGAGGGAAAAAACCTCCTAAAGAGGGAAAAAATTGCCCTGATGGTCCTAGTATGCTCACACACATTAGTACCTTAACATATCAACACTTATACATGAGTGCTAACTGCTTGTTCAATGCATCACTCCTAGTTTATTGATATATTTAGGTAGTGATGTGTGTGAACACACTAGGACTGCTGGTGCACTTTTTTCCCTCATTAGGAGCTTTTTCCCTTGGCTTTTATATATGTCTATTGCCCTAACAAGTCACGTATCTTTGTACATTCTAGTGGTAATACATTCAGTATTGTGTGTTGTGCTCCAAGTTTCTTCTTCTTCCTTGTGTTATTTGTGTGCTTCCGCAGATGTTGAACTCCAATAGAAAGTGCCCCGATAGCCCTAGTGTGTTCACACACATCATTACCAAAATATATCAACATCCCTTCTGACTATCTAAGAAATCTTGATCTGCAACACACATAATGGACCTGTTCTACATGGAGCGATCTTCATACAACAAAATAGAGATTAACTCCTCAAATGTTAAGACATTTGGATTTCCTTTCATCATCAATCAAAGAGTAGAAGAAAAACTCTAATATGAATCTAGAATACCATTTAGAATTAGCAATGGTTTCCATGGAGCATCAAATATTCATGAACTTCTAGCCAAATGTGTAGGCTTGAACTTTGCACCAACAGCTCCCCCTCAAGCCAAACATTTTGGCTTGTTCTTCTTCTTCAATCGTCATGAATGTCCTACAATCCAATCATTGACTTAAACCTGCAAAGTTTTGTACCATCTAATGCTTTAGCCAATAAGTCTGCACATTGCATATTAGTAGACACATAAGCCAACTGAATTTCCTTGCTCAATAGCTTCTTTCTCACATAATGATAGTGGACCTCTATATGCTTGGTCCTAGCATGATAAATAGGATTTCCTGCAAGATGTAGTGAGCTTGTATTATCTCCAAAAATCATTGGAGATGTGGTATGCAAACCCAAATTTGTATACAACAATCTGATCCATATGGCCTCTTGAGTAGCATCGGCCAATCCTCTATACTTTGCCTCTGTAGAAGATAAAGAAACAGTAGGTTGCTTCTTTGAAGACCATGATATAGGCTTGTTACCTGCAAAAGATAGGTATGCTGAGGTACTTCTTCTATCATCTTTGCAACCTGCCCAATCAACATCTGAATATATCTTGATGTCCAAGTCTGAAGTATAAGGAAAATATAACCCTTGATTTTGAGTGCCCTTAAGGTACTTCAAAATCCTTTTGGCAGCTTCCAAATGAGGTGCACTAGGTTTGTGCATAAACTGACTTAAAACACTTACCCCATAAGCAATATCAATCCTTGTCAATGTAGCATAGTTCAAGCTTCCCACTATGCTTTGGTAACCTGCAATGTTCTCAAGCACATCACCTTCATGAGCACTTAACTTTTGATTAACCTCCATTGGAGAACTTGCTACTATGGCATCATGCAAATGAAACTTCTTTAACATATCTTATATATACTTTTTGTGAGTAATATAAATTCCAGAGTTAGTATAGACTAACTCAAGTCCAACAAAATATTTTAGTGATCCAAGGTCACTAATTTTGAACTCTTGCATCATCTGATTCTTGATCTGTTTGATGCCATTAGCATCATTACCTGTGAGTACGATATCATCAACATATACACATAGTTATATTACCTTTGAATTTCTCCTCTTAATAAATACAGAAGTATCTGATTTACTCATGATGAATCCTTGATCTTGAAGGTATGTAGTCAACCTATGGTTCCATGCCCTAGGTGCCTGCTTCAATCCATAAAGAGATTTATTCAATTTACATAGATATGTTACCTTGCTTGGGTCCTCATAGCCAGGAGGTTGAGACATGTACACCTCCTTTGAAATCCAGCCATTTAGAAATGCATTTTTTACATCCAATTGGTACATGTTCCAATTTTTTGATGCAAGCACACTTATCGATACCTTGATGGTTGGCATTTTGGCCACAGGTGAGAATGTTTCTTCATAAGCAACTCCTTGGGTTTGTGCAAAACCCTTAGCCACAAGTCTAGCTTTGTACTTGCTTATTGATCCATCAAAATTTCTTTTGATCTTATAGATGCATCTAGAACCAATTACCTTGATAGACTCCTTCTTTGGTACTAGTTCCCAAGTATCATTCTCCTTGAGTGCTTCAATTTCCTCATCCATAGCTTCCTTCCATTATGCCTTGGTCTTTGCTTCTTCATATGATGATGGCTATTCAAATAACAAGTCTTTTGCAAGATAAACAAAATGCTTATTTACTAAGGAAGTGTCATAACCATATCTGATTGGCTTCTTGCTCTCCCTTTGTGATCTTCTGATTGCTTGGTTGGATGATTCAGGTATATCCTCCAATTTCTTCATCTTGACTTTGCCTTTGGATTTCCATGCCTTGAACTCTTATAAGTTGATGATGTCCTCATCATCTGAGTTGATGTCTTCAATTTGATTAGGCTCCTCCTTAGTGAGGCTTGGAAAATCCTCTTCCAAATCATAAGGTAGCTTTACTTTCTTGCATTCACTTTCAAACCAAGAGTCATTCTCATCAAAGACAACATCTCTACTGACCATGAATCCTTTGTTTGAAGGGTTGTAGAACTTGTATCCTTTCTGATTCAAGTCATACCCTATGAAGATGCACTTCTCTGCCTTAGGGTCTAGCTTACCTCTTATTTGAGAAGGGATATGCACATAAGCTACACATCCAAAGATCCTGCAATGATCAAGTGAAGGTCTTCTACCATGCCATGCTTCATATGGGGTCATACCATCAAGAGATTTAGATGGAAACCTATTTACAAGATAAGTGGCAATAGATACACTCTCTGCCAAAAAATAGTTAGGTAATTTTTTCTCATTTAACATTGACCTAACTGTTTCAACAATTAATCTATTTCTCCTCTCTGCCACCCCATTTTGCTCAGGGGTATACCTTGTTGTAATTTCTCTCTTGATTCCTCTGCCCTGCAAGAATGCATCAAACTCATTTGAGAAGTACTCACCTCCTCCATCTGACCTTAATCTCTTTAGGTTCCTCCCTATTTGGTTTTCAACAAGTGCAAGATACTTTTTAAAGCAACTGAATACTTCATGTCTGTGCCTCATAAAGTAC
The DNA here is from genome assembly GCA_020310875.1 of Ceratopteris richardii. NCBI lineage: Eukaryota > Viridiplantae > Streptophyta > Polypodiopsida > Polypodiales > Pteridaceae > Ceratopteris > Ceratopteris richardii. The sequence continues at coordinate 114,557,906 of CM035423.1, read as the reverse complement.
AATAGAGTCCGCCTACTTTAATCATCAATGAAAGATACATAATAACTTGATCAAGAGATTGAGGGATCCTTACTTGGTCCCCCATACATCTGTATGGACAAGCTCTAGGTAGTCCTCGTGCATGTAGCCTTTCCTTGAGAAGGGTTACATGTGAGATTTTCCAAACTCACAAGCACCACATTTATAGATCATGTGTTGCTTGGGTACAATAGGTATCCCAAGCACACATTGATCCCTACATATCTATTTTAAGGTTCTTTCACCAACATGCCCTAATCTCTTATGCCAAATTGATCTTTGTAACTATAAAGTGCAATATTCCTTGTATCTTCAAGTTAGTAAATAATCTACCTGTCTTTTCTCCTTTGGCAATTCTCTTGAATCCATGTTGGGGATCCTCCATAAATGCTCCATATTGGTTGAACCTAAACTGCAAATCCTTTTCCACAATCTATCCAACACTCATCAAATTCTTGGTAATTATAAGTACATATAGAACCCTACTCAACAAATTCTTGTTTCCATCAGAGGTCTTAAAATTTCCTACTTTAATCACTGAGTGCTTGGTGTCATCACCTGTTTGTACCTGATGCCTACCCTTTGGTTCCTGAAGGTCAGAGAGAAGAACTACATTTCTTACCACATGGTTTGAGCATCCCAAGTCAATGTAGAAGAGATGGTCATCATTTATACCTGGTTTCAAAGTCATGTTCATAATCAGAAGAGAATCTTCTTGCTCCTCTGTGTAGTTGTTGACAATCCTTCCTTGATTTGTAGCCTCCTTGGTAGTTGCTATTGTAGTTGTTGTTGTATCCTCGATGGTGATTGAATGTTCCTCTTGATTGTGTATATCCACCTCTTTGATATCCTCTACCTCTTTGATTCTTGAAGTTCCTGTAGCACTCATCTATAGTATGATTCGACAATTCCACAAATATTACATGGTGAGGAGTTATAAGATCTCCCCCTACCTTGCTTACCTCCTCTGCCCCTTCCTCTTGAGGTTCTACCTCTCCTTGTATAGTTGGCTTGGGAGGTAGTTCCTTCATCTTCAACCTTCTTGTTATTCCCTTTCTCTTTGGACTTACTTTTATCAATGTATAGGGCAGAAGAGCTATTACCTCTTGATGAATCTCCATTCTTGTTGAGCTTGGCTTCATGGGTAAATAGTTGCCCCATGAGTGTGGTAAGGTCTGGAATTTGCATATCCATGTACAAGTCCATGGCAATTGTGAAGCTCTCCCATTCATCATCAACTTTAATACCATTGATTACTTGTCTTACAATCTACTCCTCTTCAATTTCTTCTCCTATGCTTGCCAATTGATCTACTACATCTTTGACTTTGGTCACATATTCTGAGATGCCTTTCTTGGGTTGCTTTCTTTGAGTGGTAAACTCAATCCACCATTGGTTCTTCCTAGCCCTTGTATTGGAAGAGAAATATGAAGACAATGTTTCCCAAGTCTCTTGGGATGTCTTACAGTTCCTAATATGTGGAAGAAGAAAATTAGAGATTGAGTTAAGTAAGTAGGACCTTGCTAATGCATCTTTGGCACACCATGTGTTGAGTCTTTCATGCTCCTCTCTTCTAGGCTGTCCTTTGCTTCTGAATGTGGGCATCTCCTCATCTCCTGAGATGTATCCGTAGAGGCTCCTTCCTTGCAAGTATTTCTTCATCCTCAAGGACCATGCTTGATAGTTTTTCCTGTCCAATTTATCAATGAAAGAAGGAAAACCATCTCCGATTTTACCTTAGCTTTGCTTTGATACCACTGTAGGGAAGATGGATGGACACTCCAAGAAATGAGTAGGTACTACCAAATCTTGCTTTGTACCAGCCCCTTGTAGCTTCAGAGTTGAGTTGTGGGACCTCTTAGCTTTCCAATGACACTATATAAGTGCCTATGTACTTTGGAAGTGATGTAGAGAAATGATTGAATCAAAACAGACTACATCCAAGTTGAAGGATTAATGAATACCTTCTATTTTTGTTCTCACACCCACCGCTTGTTATGCTCAATGCTTCCAGTACAGTAGGAATTAGAAACATTAGTAAGCTAATGATTCCAAGTTAAATCACTTAAAATGATGCACTATACATAGATCAATCAATTTAGCAATTGAATCATTACCCCCGATTTTTTAGGACCTCTGCAAAGTTTGACCAGTGAGTGCTTCGACACACTTTTCTCCAAATTGGCTTAATACATTGTCTTCAAAATCTGTGAGCACGTAGAGAACTTGGAGCGGATTCCAACAAGCTATAGATCATTGGAAACGATAAAGAAATGACCGAGATATGAGCAGTACAAGTTGACTGTAATGACTGCCTATAACATAGAGACCATAGATGAGTAGTGTAGATCTATTGTATTAAAGAACAATGTTGTACAAGATCATAGGCTTGATAATCAATGCCTAATGATGGTGAATAGTGTAGGTTACAATGTAGACCTCACTCTCTTACAATGTGGCAATGGAGAACTCGGAAAATAGAGTCACACACCTGCGAGTTTTTTTACATCTTTTATAGTTGAGTGATTTCAAATTTAAATTTGAATTGTTCATTGGCTCTCACTAAAAGTAGTACTTCAATCTAGGAGATATTCCCTCAATTGAAGTCGTGACTTTCCAACTAATAAATTCCATGAGTTTAGTGGTGGTTACAATGATTCTTCCAAGTCAAGTGACTTTTACAAATGGTAAAGATAAAAGATCTTCCTAGCAATGGTTTCCATGGAGCTTCAAATATTCATGAACTTCTAGCCAAATGTGTAGGCTTGAACTTTGCACCAACATGATGCATCATGTATGCCCATAATGGGTAATTATTACCATCCAACTTGTCCTAAACAAACAACAAATAGAATAGATCATTGCTTTCAGCCATGGCCACTAATAAAATACTCTGATGTGAAAAAATGATTGTATTTCAAAAATTTGAAGAGAACCACCTTATTGAGCTCTGCTAAATCTATAGCATATTTTGAGGTGCTTATATTGGCGAACCAAAACCTATATATATGTTTGGGACAAAAGGATAAAATTGCATGCATAGTCACTATAATAGTGCGCTAGGAGGTCAAAACGAGCTTAGATCAAAATTTGGATGCCCCAAGTATGCTCACCAATTTTCGTGCGATTCTAAGACTAATCAGAGGGGTGTTGATGATGCTCTAGATGAAGTAGCGACCTACTATGATACCAATTGTTGGAGTTTGAGGTTAGGGTAAACACACAAACAACACAAGGAAGAAGGAGAAACTTGGAGCATAACACAACAACAAATGAATTACCAAGTGAATGTATAAGAATGAGTAAACCATTAGGGTTATATGCATATATAAAAGCTAGGGGAAAAAACCTCCGAAAGAGGGAAAAAAGGTCCTTGACGGTCCTAAGTGTGTTCACACACATCACTATTGAAATATATCAACAATCATATGGCTCTCACATAGATTCTAAAATGATTCCTCCCAAACTTGTACATGCAAGTACAAAGGCTTTTAGGAAATATCAATCCTAAGGGTCAAAATTCTTCAATTGGGAGTAAATAAATCTAAATAGCTCAAGGGTTCAAACCATAGTCTTGAAGACAATTTCCCAAGCATTTTTCAATAAACTCCAAGGGTTCTCCAAGTGACTTTGGAACCTCAAACCCTTGTCTTTTTCCACTTGGGCCCATAGCTATACAACAATCTTCCTCAATTTAAGAATTTTTTTACTCTAAAAATATGTAGAAGTATATTATGTGGAATATTCCCTCATGCCCCATGGCCAACCTCATCGATCATGGTCTTCATTTCTTTGATTCAACTCTATTAGAAAAGGATTCCATCCCGGACTAAATATGAAAAGAGAGGAATCCGTATGTGGGCTAATGCCCACCTAATTCAATTTTTCACTATGTGCAAACTGGCCATCCATAACACAAACATATGAAATAGGTGAATTCTAAGATTCTCCAACTATTTTACTATGTGGGTCCTTTTCTATGCATGAATTTCTAACTAGTTCAAAACTTTAAGAAGTTATGTTAAGTAGGTTTGACCAAAACATCTAACCTAGATGTTTTGGACTATGTCCCACTTCTTAACCAAGATCTACTATTTTTTTTTCCAATTACACTATTGGGCTTTAGAGCCCTAGGTAGAATGCAAGAAATAAGTGTTTCATTTACCTTTTTAGTCAACCATCTTTTGTAAGATCTCATTCTACACCTGTCTTTATGACTCTCTATTTATCTCCTATACTTAGAGTTATCATAAATGTCTCTAGGTTTGCAAGTATTCATTCATTCTTGCCCAACAATATGGCAATAAAATCTTTGGAATGTAACATAATTTTCTACTTTATGCTTACTTTTCTATGCAAGACATCTTGCATACTTAATGTAAACTTTACATTTACTTGATACCTAAATATCACTCTAGAAAGGAATTTGGTAGATCACCTTGTGTGGAAGACAAGTTTCTAGTGAAGACATGGTTATTAGGCTACTAAAAAAGCTCCCCAAGTGGTGTGAAAAATTTTTCATGACCCCATATAATCAAGGACAAGCATTCTTTTGGAAGTAAGTACGAAGGCTTTTGCTCTTACATAACTCATGCTCAGTTGTCTTCTTTACAAGAAATGGATATGAAAGCCAAAGGTCCATTTAAGAAGTCCAAACATCCTAATCATCACTCTAGTAATTGTCAAAAATAAGTTTCTACAATTGTTTCTAATAATAAGTCCACTTGCAATTACTCCAACAAACAAGGTTGTTGATATATTTAGGTAATGATGTGTGTGAACACTCTAGGACCGCCGGGGCACTTTTTTCCCTCTTTAGGAGGATTTTTTCCCCCGGATTGTATATACGCCTATTGCCCTAATGGGCTACTTATCTTTGTACATTCTAGTGGTAATACATTCAATATTGTGTGTTGTGCTCCAAGCTTCTTCTTCTTCCTTGTGCTATTCGCGTGCTTCCGTAGACGTCTAACTCCAACAATTGGTATCAGAGAAGTTCGTCGCTTCATCTAGGGCATTGTTTACACCTCTCCGGTTGCAGTCTCATAATTGCAAGACCTTTGGTGAGCATACTCAAGTGTTTCAGAGATCAAAACAACTTTGCAGTGTGGTGAAAAATTGTGATCTGAGCTCGTTTTGGCCTCCAAATGCACTAGCACAGTGCTTGTGCAAGCTATTTCATCTTTTTGTGCCAAAGGTATATACAAGTTTCAGTTTGCTAGTAAGCATCTCAAATCTGCTACAAGTTTAGCAGAATTCGTCTAGGCAGTTTTGTTCAACTTTTTGAGATACAGTCAATTTTCTGCATCAAGGTATTTTAGTCATCAGCAATGGCTGAAAGTAGTGATGTACTCCGTATGTTGGCTGCTGAGACTAATTTGGATGGTACCAACTACCCATTATGGGCTTATATGATGTGTCATGTATTGGTCACAAAAGGACCATGGAATATTGTGTAGGGTGTTGAAAGACCTCCTGTTACACCTGTAAATACAGCTACTACAAATACAGGTGCTGGAGCTGATGGAGATGGTGTCGAAGATGATGATATTCTGCAGATTCCTATTTATGCTACTATTTCTGTTGCACCTACTACAGAGCAAATTCGTTGGGATGCCAAAAATGCTCAGGCACATGCATTGATAGCTTTGTCTGTCAAACGTGCCATTATTCCTCACATTTGCTCTTGTAGAATGGCTAAGGATGCTTGGGATACACTTGCCACATTGTACCATGCTAGGAATGAGGCTCGTGTTGCTTACCTCCGAAAACAATTGGAGAGTGAGCACATGAATGAAGGTGATTCTATGGACAATTTTCTCACAAAGGTTAAGGATTTGAAAGAATAGTTGATTTCTAGTGATGAAGTTATACCAGATAGCTCACTTGTGCAAACCGTTCTGAATGGTCTTCTTGACTCATATTAGAGTTTTGCTTCTACTCTTCATTTGATGATGAAAGACAATCCAAATGCATTATCCTTTGAGGAGTTAGTCTCTGTTCTGTTGTAGGAAGACTAGTCTAGGCAGAACAGGTCTACTATGCTTGTTGCACATCAAGCTTTCCTAGCTAGTCAAAAGGGCAAAGGTAAATGGAGCTCTTCTACTAGTAAGCAAAACTCTGCAAATGCTGCATATTCGAAGAAGGAAGACAAAGATGAGAAGAAATCAGAAAAGCAGAAATTGTTTTGCAAATATTGTAAAGCAAATGATCATGTCATTAAGAGCTGTCCAAAACTGGCTGCTAAAGAGGCAAAGAAGAAAGATGCCGGAATGGTTGTTGCAGAGGCCTCTACACTAAAAACAGAGTCTGCTAATCTTGTGCAGGAAGAAGAATGGGTGTTTACTACTATTTGTAGTTTTGACCCATCATCTCATGAGGAGTGCATGTCTGCAGTAGATGTTTGATACTTTGATAGTGGGGTGACCAAACATATTACCTCGCTATGCAATTTCTTCTCTTCACTCGAGCCTGCTCCTATAGGGAATACTGTTACATGCACCAACAACTCCTCCTATCCTGTTACAAGAGTTGGTATGATCATTTTGACTATTGCTGGTGGTAGTTCTTTCATTTTGTTAGATGCTTTGTTTGTGCCAGGGATCAAGAAAAATCTGTTATCACTTTCTGCAATAGCCAAGATTGGCTTAGTTGTGAAATTTGTTGATGAGAGATGTACAGTTCATGATCTGTCAAATGGCGACGTCATTATTGCTTCTAGCATTTTATGTCGTGGGCTGTATAAGCTCATAGACTATGAAAGATCTGTAAATGATTTGGCATGTGCAGTACATGATTCTCAGGATATATCAGATGCAAAGCTTTGGCATGCACACTTTGGTCATCTGAATTTTTCTAGTTTGCTATGCCTGTAGAAATCTAAAATGGTGTCCTCTTTGCCCAAACTTGAGGCACCCGGTAAACATGTATGTGAAGGCTGTATTTTGGAAAAAATGCAGCGTTCTTCCTTTCCAAAAGATGGTTCAGTTCCAACTACTTAGAAATTGCAGCTTGTAAATAGTGATGTCTGTGGTCCTATGCAAACACCTTCTTTTGGGAACTATCTATACTTCGTGACTTTCATCGATGATTTTTCCAAGCATGCATGGGCGTATCCATTGAGGGCAAAGTCCCAAGTGTTTATCTGCTTCAAATAGTTTCTGGTTTTGGCTAAAAATCTGTCAGCATGTAAAATGGGCACCCTCCATTTTTATCGAGGGGGGGATATATGTCTTCTGACTTTAATGCATTCAGATGAATGTAGGATAAAATATCAGTGTATAGTGCCATATACACCTCAATAGAATGGAGTTGCTGAACGAAAGAATAGGTCACTCATGGAGATGGCGAGGTGTATGGTCAAGAGTTAGATTTTACCACATAGTTTCTGGCTTGAGGTTGTTATGTGTGCAACATATGTACTGAACAGGTGTCCCAGTAAACCATTGCAGCCTATCACTCCATATGAGGCTTGGCATGGTCACAAGCCATCTGTTGCTCATCTGCATGTTTTTGGTTGTTTGGCATATGCATTAGTGCCTGAACAACATCACAAGAAATTGGATGATAAAGCAGTAAAATGTATTTCTGTTGGGTACAATTCTGAAAGTTAAGGCCATCGTCTGTATCATCCACATAATAAATGCATTCTGGTTAGCCATGATATTGTTTTTGTGGAAGATGCTATCCAGCCATTGCTTTCATGTACTAATTCAAATATCTAAAAATTCTCTTAAGTGCTGTCCAATGAACCTTGAGCGGATTTTGCATGAACCTGGATACTTGAGAAACTGCAAACTGAATATCAGGACATGTATTAAATAAATAGATCAAGCAACCAATGCTTGACTATACAAAGTAGCATCAAAAGGTTTGAATCTGCGTCTACCTATAATGACACATTAACATCCATAGGTGTTTGCATAGGCTTGGAATCTATCATTTCAAAACTTTCCAATAATTTCTCAATGTATTTTTGCTAAGCGATGTAGATACACTCAGTCATGTGTTTGAACTCAATCCCAAGATAATAATGTAAAATACCTAAATCATTCACATCATATGTATACTTAAGTTTTGTTTTAAAAACCTGACGGTCCGAACCCTTGGGACCTATCATAATCATATTATCAACATATATGATAATAATAATCAAGACATCTTCTTCTGCTTTAACATAAAGAGTAGGAGCAACCTATGAATTTTCAAAATCAATAGATAAAAGATAGAGATTTATCTTCTCATACCATTCTCTTGGTGCTTGCTTTTAACCATACAATGCTTTGATAAGTTTGCATACCAAATGCTCTTTACCTGTCTCTTCAATTTTCAAAACCTTTTGGCTATTGAATGTAGACATCTTCATGAAGATCGCCATTAAAAAAGGCTGTTTTGATATCTAATTGGTCTACATTCCACTCGAAGAATGCAACAAGAGAAAGTACTGTTTTGACTACTGTCAATTTAGAAGTAGGTGCAAAAGTCTCATCATAGTCGATTCCTTTATTTTGTGCATAACCTTTGACAACTAACCTTGATTTATACGTTTCAAGAGTACCATTTCTTTTCTTTTGATTTTGAAGATCCATTTAGTACCAATTCGTCTTTTATCTTTTGGTAACTCACAGAGCTTCCATGTTTGATTCTTATGAATATAATCAATCTCTTCTTGCATAGCTTTCTTCCAAATAGGAATTTATGGTGCATCTTCAACACTAGCTACTCCATTCTCAAGTGAAGTTAGTGCTAAAATGTTATGAATCTCAAAATGTTCTATGTAATTTAGCTCATCTACTTGTTCTTTCCTTGTCTGACTTCTTGTCCTACCTATGAAGTTCTTTATACCAATGTCCTTCTAAGTTTGATATAACCACCTCATAGTGTTCTTGAAAACTGGTGCAATGTCTTCTTGTTCTTCAGTATCTCTTTCTTATGGAATTCTGAAGCTTTATCCAACTTCAAGAGTTACTGATGACGAACTAGATATAAATGTAGGAAATGAAACTTTCTCTTTACCTTTATCAAGTACAACTTTTAGGGTTAGACAAGGTTCGTCACCCCTTGTATGGCTGAATGTAAGAATTCGAATTCCTTCTAAAAAATGCATATTCATCTTCTTTTATGAAATCTAGAATCTCTCCCTTCTTATCATAAATTTGACTTTTTGAAAATATATGCATTGCATGAGAGTAGGATATTAACTATTTCTAGAATATAGAATCTCTATCCTTTGTTTTCAATTGCATAACCAATGAAAATATCTTTGATGGCTTTTACATCAAGCTTACCACGATCTTTTTTCTCAATGTGAACATAATCTAGAGAACCAAATAATTGGAAGCAACTCAGATTGGGTTTCTTACCATAATAAGATTCATAAGGTGTAATGACCTTGAAAGCTTTTGTGGAAGACCTATTCAGAATGTGATTGGCTATATGTAATGGATCAAACCAAAATTAGGAGAAAGCTTTTTAACATCATGATATGCATAATCTCAACAAGTATCCTATTCTTTCTCTTCGCAACACCATTGTGTTTTGGAATGTAATCAATAGTGAGTTAATAAGAGATACCTTTGTCTTCAAGAAAATATTTGAAGTCCTTTGAGATGTACTCTCTCTTCTATCACTTCTCAAAATCTGATTTTTTGTTTTTTTTTACTTTCATTTTCAACCATAGCTAAGAACTTTTTGGAATTAGAAACGACCTTTGCCTTTGCTTTAAGACCATAAATCCATGAATATCTCAAAAAATCATCAATAAATGTGATGAAATACCTGCAACCTTGAATGGAATCTATTCTCATAGGATCATTCACATTTGAATGTATGATTTGCAACTTCCCTATATATGTGATGTATCCATGTTTCTTGAAAGGAAGTTTGTGAAGCTTTCCTTCAAGACATCCTTCACATGATTCTATATCATCTGGTAAAGCAAAAGTAGGAAAACTCTCCACCATTTCTTGATCTTTGATGTGCTTGGGACATGTGTAACTGACAACATTAGCATGACAACTTTTTGACAATACAAACATGGCACTTCTATTTTCACCTTGAAGTAGAAAATAATCCTAATTAGGTGAGAGGATTTGACATGAATCTTTCTTAAAATCAACTTTATATCCACCTATCAAGAAAGTAGATATCCAAAACAAATTCTTCTTCATTTTTTAAATGTAAAGAACATTAGAAATTATGAAATTTCCACCCGCGCTTGACTTTAGGTTTACTTATCCAACACCTAAAACATCCAAATCATGACCATCTGCAATGGTCACTCTTCTACCTGAAGAATGATAAAGTGAATAAAATGTCTTCCTACAACTTGTCATATGCTTAGTAGCTACAAAAGAAAAAATGCAAGGATTATCATAAATTGCATTTGATGTTGCTTGATCAAAAGATAATTCTTCAATAATCACACATGCATAAGATTCTTTGTTTGAAGACTTAGGTTTTGAATTATCCTCAACATTATTACTCACACTCTTTTCTTCTCATTATAAATCCTTTTTTTGCATTCTACTATAAAATGACTTGGTGTCTTGCAATAGTGGCAAATTCCTTTCTTTGAAATAGATGTAGTGGAAATGGGCTTCTCTTTTGGTGTTGAAGAAGTAGTAGAGGTGGATGTGGTAGAAGATGAAGTGGAAGGCTTACTTTTGTTCTTACTTTGCTAACTCTTCTTCTCCTTCTTTGTTATCTCCTTCTTTGTCTTACCCTTTGATGATTATAACATGGCTTCATCATTCTCTTCCATACTCTTTTGTTGATTTTCGTCTTGAATTAATAGGAACTACAACTCTTCAAATGAAATTTCTCTATCTCTTGTAGAGAGAGATAAAGAAGTAACAAAAGAACAAAGTGAAGATGGAAGTGAATTTAAAAGTGTGTTTACCATCTCCTCATTTGAAATACTGACTCCAACATTAAGTAACTGATCAAGTAAGTTTTTGAGCTTCAAAATATGTGACTAAACAGACTTACCACCTTTCATCCTTGTGTTGACTAAGTGACTCCTTAGATAAGCTTTCCTAGCAAGATTTCTACTTTGATTGCGATCCTCTAACTCCAACCAAGCCTGACAAGAGGTTTTGAATGACTTGATTTGGCATATAATATGCCTCATGACTCGCGTAGAAATGAATGAAAGTATTTGTGCATCCCTTGAATCCCATTTGGATTGCTCTTCTGTAGGAAGTAATTTCATAGTATCATGGACTTTGGATGATGAAAAAGTTTCTTATTCTTCTTCAATAACCTCCTCTTGAGCAGAAATTAGGATAGTAGGTCTTTCGAAAGATGAAGCAACATCCTCAGCTATTTGTCCTTGTACTTGCCATTGACAATATTCCACAAGCCTTTAGATGCTAAAAAAATTCATGATCGTAAAACTCCACATTGGATAGTTAGACATTCATTCAAGCTTATCTTCATTCTCAAGCCTATAATCACTCATCTTGTTAAAGGTGTATGTCAACTATGCTCTGATACCAAATGTTGCAAGTGAGATGGGCCACAATAATAATATTAGCATGTTTATAGGATCTTGCAACACATGAAACTTAGCATATACACCTTAAGACTCAAAATTAGATGAATAAGAAATAGAGAGAGAATACACAATTTATCAAAGTGTAATAGTAAGCTGAATGCTTACCTACACTCACTACAACATATGAGGGGCATACCGACATTGCCTATACCGATGGTCACTCTCGGCGTCGGTATAAACGTTGGAAAAGTCCACTCAAAGATACCGACAGTCAAGTGACCGTCAGTATGACTGTTTAAAATGGATTGTCGAGGTGTCCCCCGACCGTCGATATGGGTGTCAGTATAAGCGTCAGTATGAGCATCGGTATAAGCGTCAGTAATTTATTGGAGGTTACCAATGCCCATACTGACGCTCATACCGACGTCCATACCGAGGCCGTGTTTTAAACATACTGAGAACCCGAGAGCAAAACTGAACATTTTTGTGCGTGTTTGAGTATTGATTGTCTTCTGTCGAACTTGCACGCGTGAACCGAATTGCGACCTGCATTGTCTTGTGCACACACACATAGATCTCTCTCTCTACACATACACACACACACTCTCTCTGTTTAGATCTCACATCTTGGTAAGTGGTGCGCGTACTCTTAGCCTTTGTCTTTCTCTATGCTTTAGGTCTTATAATTTCTCTTCTCTTTGATTTTGCGGAAGTTCTTTGGCGTCGATTCTTTGGAATTCGATGATAGACGACATACATTACGTTTTGAAGACAACGATCCAAAAGAGGGACATACTTGTAAGTGATTGTTTTATTCTCTATTGATAGAGAGAGAAAGAGAAAGAGAGAGATGAGAGAGAGATGAGAGAGAGAGAGAAAGAGAAAGGAGAGAGAGAGAGAGAGAGAGAGAAAGAGAGAAAGAGAGAGAGAGATAGAGAGATAAAGAGAGAGAGTGAGAGATAAAGAGAGATGAAAGAGAGGAAGATAGAGATCATGCATGCTTACATACACACACATATACACACATGCGTGCATACACACACATACAAATATACACACATGCATACATACACACACATGCATACACACATACATACACACACATATATACACATATGCATACATACACATACACACACACATGCATACACACATACATACACACACATATACACACATACACACACATACATACACACATACATACACACATATACACACATGCATGCATACATACACACACATATACACACATGCATGCATACACACATATACACATGTACACACATGCATACATACACACACACATGCATACACACATACATGCACACACACATATACACATATGCATACACACATACATACACACATATACACACATGCATGCATACATACACACACATACACATATACACACATGCATGCATACATACACACACATACACATATACACACATGCATACATACACACACACACATGTACACACATGTACACACATGCATACATACACACAGATATGTACACACATGCATACATACACACATATACACACATGCATGTATACATACACACACATATACACACATGCATGCATACACTCACACACACACATACATACACACATGCATGCACACACATATGAATGCATACACACACATGCATACATACACACACATACACATATACTCACACATGCATACATAGGCGCACATACACATATACACACATCCATACATTCACACACACACATACATACATACATACACACATGCACACATATACACACACATAAGCTAGTGTTTTAATTAAATATATAAAATTTTGATTTTAAAGATTTTTTTACATCAAATATATAAAAATAGGATTAGGGTTTTTAGGCTATTTACACATATATACACATATACTTATACACATATATATACACATACACATATATATACACATGCATACACATACACACATGTTTTACGTCTAGGTCTTTCTGATTAGGGTTTTAGGGTTTTTACACATGCATAACATATATGCACACATACACATACACATATAATACATATATACATGTATATACAAATGCATATATAAATATACATATTTTAGGTCTAGATATTTAAGATTAGGGTTTTAGGGTTTAGGCATACATATAATTCAATTACATTTATATTAAGAAAAAATATAGAAAAAAATAAGAAAAAAATCTGAATATATAAATAAACATATATATAAAATAGGATTAGGGGTTTATGTTTCTTTAGGTGTTTAAGTATTTAGGTTTTAGTATTTCAGGCTTAAGTCTTTAGGTTTTAGTATTTCAGGTTTAAGTCTTTAGGTTTTAGTATTTCAGGTTTAAGTCTAGGTCTTTTTTATTAGGGTTTTAGGGTTTTAATACCTACGTAACATATATACACACATACACATACACATATAATACATATATACATGTATATACACATGCATACAGAAATATACATATTTTAGGTCTAGATCTTTAATATTAGGGTTTTAGGGTTTAGGCATACATATAACTCAATTAAACTTATATAAAGAGAAAATATAGAAAAAAATTAAGGAAAAAATCTGAATATATAAACAAATATATATATAAAATAGGATAATTCTATAGATGAATAAATATGAAAAGAACTAGTGTTTTAAATAAATAAATTAAATATATAAAAATAGGTTTAATTTTAAGGATTTTAATCAGAGTAAATATATATACACATACACATACACACATATACTTATACACATATCTATATACACATATATATACATATACACATATATATACACATGCACACACATATATACATGTTTTAGGTCTAGGTCTTTGAGATTAGGGTTTTAGGGTTTTAACACTTGCATAACATATATACACACATACACATACACATATAATATATATATACATGTGTATACACATGCATACATATAGGTCTTTTAGATTAGGGTTTTAGGGTTTAGGCATACATATAACTCAATTAAATTTATATAAAGAGAAAATATAGAAAAAAATTAATTAAAAAATCTGAATATATAAATAAATATATATATAAAATAGGATAATTATATAGATAAATAAATATAAAAGGAACTAGTGTTTTAAATAATTTAATTAAATATATAAAAATAGGACTAATTAAGAAAAAAATCTGAATATATAAATAAATAAATATATAAAATAGGATAATTACATATATTAGGGTTTTAGGATTAGGGTTTTAGGTTTTTTTAGGTGTTTAAGTATTTAAGTTTTAGTATTTCAGGTTTAAGTCTTTAGGAGTATGATTTTTAAGTTTAATAAAAAATCAAATGTTCTAAAATATCCATATTGTATCAGATGGCTAGTTTGGATCCGGAGGAGAGAATGGCATGTCCTTGCACTCAGTGCAAGTATCAAATTTATCAGAAAGGACGGATTTGTACTGCACATGTTAAAGAGTATGGATCCTTTGATAAAAGTCGACTAGAAAACCTATGCTACCATTCGCATGGTCCCCAGGTGAGCAGATGGACCCAAACGACATTGCACCGATAACCTCTCATGGACAAAAGAGAACAAAAAAGGACTTAGACGCGCAAGCAAGTACTAATAGCATTACATGGAATGAACATATGGAAGAGATGCTCGAAGCATTTTATGAGATGGACGAAGATCATGATGGTGGAGAAGATGTTGAGAGTTTCATGGACACAACATAATTTCCACGATCAAAATTCGATGAAGAATATGAAAACATGCGAAGACTAGCTCATTTACCACTTTACAATGGAGCAAAGATATCTGTACTACGTGCGTCACTCGTGATGCTCAATCTGCAATCCATTTATGGATGGTCAGATAGTAGTGTCACTAAATTGTTCAAGTAAGTGGATTTGAAATAAACTTTCATTGTTGTATCAAAATAACTTTATTTACTAATATCGTTTTAATTGCTTATTGCAGGCTTCTTAAAGATCAATTTTTGCTAGAGGGCAATGACATGTCTCCAACACGTGGAGATGCAAAAAAACTTTTACAGTCCATTGGAATGGATTATACTAAGATTCATGCTTGTCCGAATGATTGCATCCTCTTTCAGAATGAGTATGAGCATCTCCACGTATGTCCAAAGTGTGGAGCAAATAGATTTAGAGAAGACCTTGTAGGCAAATCGATCCCTGCAAAGGTTCTTTGTCACTTTCCTATCATTCCACGAATTAAGAACATGCTTAGATGCAAATCTATAGCTGAGTTAATGTCATGGCATACAAAGAGCAGGTCTACAGATGGTGTAATGCAAGTGCCTGCTGACTCTGATGCTTGGAAGCACATAGATAGTAAGTGGTTAGAGTATGCTAGTGAGCCCCGGTCCATACGTCTAGGCCTAGCTATGGATGGAGTGAATCCATTTGGTTTACGCAGTTCTTCATGGAGCACATGGCCTATATGTTTGGTCAATTATAGCATCCTACCATGGCTGGCCACAAATAAAGGTCACTTATTATTAGCTCTTATTGTACCTGGTAAGTATAAGGTAAAAAACATGGATGTATATCTTGCACCACTTGTGGAAGAACTGCACATTTCATGGGATGGGATTACTATGTGTGAAATGTCTCAACCTATAAGAAGACGAGACGTGTGAGTGCAAGGCATACTTATGTGGACGATGCATGATTGGCTTGGTTATGATGAATGTTCAAGTTTATCAATTTTGGGTTATCATGCTTGTCCCTTATGCAGACCACGACTCGAAGCACGCTATTCCAAAGCACTACATAAAACTGTCTATGAAGGACACCATAGATATTTGCCTAATGGACATGTTTTACGTGAAGGACAAATTGGTCGACGAGCGCAACAACAAATGAAAGCTAGCAATTGGAAACAACTGTGGGATTCATAAAATCTAGTCGCTGGCATGAAACGGTTGCCCATTTTTCATGAACTCCCTTACTGGAGTGAATTATTGATTAATCATTTGGTAGACCCGATGCATATTTTTAAGAATGTGGGAGAGATTCTTTGGAAGACTTTGATCGAAAAGAAAGAAAGCAAAGCACAAAGGGAGGACTTAGAAGAGTGAGGTCATATGCGAGAGTTGTGGACAATTACTAAGCCCAACGGAACATTATCATTACCAAGAGCTCCTTGGGTGCTTCGTAGGATGGAAGAGCAACAAGTGAAGAAAACAATTTCAGAGTTTCGGACACCTACTGGATGCTTGAGGTGTCTAAAGATTGCTTTCACACAAAACGACGATCTTGGAGGGCTCAAGCCTCATGATTGGCACAAGTTTTTACAGTTTGTGCTCCCTGTAGCGCTAAAACTATCTTTCGGAGGATGTACGAAGAACCATTTATAAAATTAGTTCTTTAGTACGGTGGATGTCTTCTAAAGAGATAAATAGATATAGCATAGAGAGTGCGAAACTCAATGCTATCGACGCTGTTTGTATGGTAGAGAAATACTTTCCCACAAGTATTCTCATTATTCAACTTCATTTACCGGTTCATGTGGTAGATGAAGTTGCAATAGCAGGAACTGTCCATAGTTGATGGATGTTCTTCTTAGAGCACTTTATGAAGACATTAAAAGGGTTTGTTCTACAGAGAGCACGTCCAGAGGGTAGCATGGCAAAGGGATGGCTTGTACAAGAGTCTCTTGTATTCATAACTGAGTTTCTACATATGTCGGATCCCAAAATGCCTCGCTTATGGAGCGATGATGAAGATGTTCATCTCGTAGGCGATGAACCACAAGGTAAAGGATTGCAAAGAAAATTGGATGCAGCTTTGAGAGAGAAGGCCATGAAGTTTTGCATAGTTAACTCTGAGCCTATGCAGAAGTGGTTAGAAAAGTATGAGCTTGCCAAGGAAACGAACGCAAAGGAAAGAGCTCAGTGTTGAAGGAATCGTTTCACTCGATTTTTGCCTCTTCCAGAAAGTCTTCGACCTCTTCCACCTTTTCCAATGAGTAGATGGCTAGATACATCAGTTTCACAAGCAAAGGCAGCGGGTGAAGATATTTCTGAAGAAGAAGAAGAACTCGCAAAGGGATGTGATTGGGAGTATACTAAATATGGTGCACTATGGTCTCATGGATGACACTTTTGGATCGCACGAATCGATAAAAATAGGTCTACTTTTGATAGTGGCGTGATGGTGAACTTTTTGCAAAAAAATAGCGAGAGATGATAATGCTCAAGAAGGCCAGCTAGATTATTGTGGTGTGATTCAAGATATCTTGAAACAATCTTTTAGGAATTTTGATTACTTTGTTTTTTATGTGAAATGGTTCAAAGTAGTCACCTCTGGAAGAAACGCAACAGTGAGGCGGGATAAAGGCAGTTTGCTTCAAGTCGACTCCACAAAATTATAGACGGATGAAAGGGATACATTTGTACTTCCCGAACACTGTGAGCAAGTTGTTTTTATACTAGATTCAAAAGAACCAGAGTGGCTATTTGTTTTACAAGTAGCCCCACGTGGTAGATAAATTTGTGAGAACATAGATGTAGAAGAAAGTCCATCTGTAGTGGACTCAGAGATTCATTCGATAGTCGAGGAGGAAGAGATCATTGTTCGAGAAGAAGAGGTCATTGAAGAAGACGAAATACAAGACGAAGCAATAGACGATGATAAGGAAGAAACTAGCATAGCAAGCGATTTAGAAGTCATCAATATAGAGATAGATATTATCGATGCATCAGATCTCCAAGAGGATGCTAGACTAGAGGGTTTTTGAATCAAAGACTTGTACATACTAATTTTTGTTTATTTTTTTGCTAGGTTTTTTTGTACACTATCATTTCTCCATATTACCTTTATTATCACATGCTATTATTTGAGTTCTTTTGTTACAGAGCATGATGGGAGACAGTCCTCCAGTCACTCCACATTCCATGATAGAGGAGCAATTCTTAGAGTTCATCTCTCAGGTACCTCCCACCTATATGGCCACTATGTCAGAGTATTGGATCGATCGTGGTAGCACTCCTCCCGGCCTCACTCCTAGCGGCCTCACTCCTGTCGGCCTCACTCTTGCTGGCCTCACTCCCGCCAGTGTCACTCCTGCCGGTGTCACTCCTGCCAGTGTCACTCCTGCCAGTGTCACTCCTGCCGGTGTCACTCCTACGAGTGGTGCTACTCGCGTCGGAGGTATGTCTCCTAGCTTTATGATTCCACCACGACTATCTTTTCAGCCATCCCCTACTGGCTCTAGTAGTAGACATGTGCGTTTGACACCTCAGTGCGATACAGGTTCTAGCCCGTCTCATAGGTCGAGGTCACGCTCTGGAGCAGGAGGTTCTAGGAGTGGATCTACAGGTAGGTCTGGAGGAGGTGGTTGTTGTGGAGGCGGTGCCACCGATGTTGTGTCACCTGCTTCTACTCCTAGGGCGAGCACCTCAGATGTAGGTACACCACGTGGTACACCACATATAGCTTGGGGTGCTCATGACCATGATGACTCCAAGGTGTATAGTATCCGAGATGGAGCTCCGGTGATGGATGCAACTGGCAAAGCAATGCGTGCACGTATATGAAATCTTTGCTCCATACAATTTGGACACTCTATAATGTTGAAATGGAGTGAACAAGATAAAGATCGGAAGAATTATATCACACAGACAATTTATCAGGATTTTCGACTAGTCGATGGACAACCTCTTGTCAGTTCAAAGTGGATTTTGCACACTGCATGTGAAGCTATGTCCCATCGACGATCCGAGGCTCGTGATGCTTTCAGAGCAAGCTTACCAAAGCTTGTATGGTTAGATGCTGAGGAGTGGGATATGATTCACGATGAGCAGCAACAGAATCCTGACCGATATCGCTAGCAGCGAGATGCCGTAGCCACACATTTATATACAGTTGGACCATCACATTTGGGCAGTGGCAGATATGACACGATGCGTCATGAGTTTGTAAGTACCATTTGATTTATTGAATTTGTTTGTGTTAAGGTTCTCATGTATGTTCCTTAATGTTTTGTATATTTGTTGCAGGAGCTGGCAATGGGTCGTCCTCCAACACGAATGAAGGAGGCTTATCGATATCGTCATGGATTGACTCCACTATTGGAGGACTTGGAGGGACGCAGTGTGATTGTTTCATGGGAGCGTTTGCGATGAGGTGATTAATTTATAAACTTGGTTTTTACTTGTTGTTTGTAAATTTCATGTGAATTTATCTCATTTCATTAATGTTCTTTGTTGCAGGACTGTTGATATGGAACGTTCTCTGCATGTGTATGGCAGTTGCACACCAAAATTTTGTATTTGATTTTTATATGGAAATGCAATGCTTTGCCACATTTTGCAAAAGTGTCATATATGACAGTGGTTTGCCACACTCTTGTACATGCCTCATTTATGAAATATATAACTCTTTTTTTTACATGGTCCATGGTTCATGGTTCATTCTGATTATCTCTTTTGTGTCCAATAATATTCTGATTTATGAAATCATATTTCGGTTGACATTAGAGTACACATCACATGTACTCGGTGTTTTTTGGGCAGAGTGTATTGTCTTTTGCTAAGTGACATCATGGTAATGTTGCTGTGGTAAAAGACAACACACTCTACCCAAAAAAACCTTTGCAGATATGGTCATCGGTATAAACGACGGTACTCCCAACATCGGTATAAACGACGGTACTCCCAGTGACAACTCACCACTTATGGATGTGCATGATTATTCATAGTTAGTTGACTCACTATTATACTTGCCCAACACTAGACTTGACATCACATATGCAGTTTGTGTTCTTAGCTAGTTCTCCCATCAAACTTTTATCACTTTCATGAGTTTTTGGATAATAACACGTGCACACACACACACACATACAGACATACATACATATATATATACACACAAATATATAAATAAATAAATATATATATATATATATATATATATATATATATATATATACATATATATATATATATATGTTGTATGTAATCCCTCAG
This sequence comes from Ceratopteris richardii, assembly GCA_020310875.1. NCBI lineage: Eukaryota > Viridiplantae > Streptophyta > Polypodiopsida > Polypodiales > Pteridaceae > Ceratopteris > Ceratopteris richardii. The sequence goes on along the minus strand of CM035423.1, from coordinate 114,537,430 downwards.
ATTTTTCCTACTTTATTTGATAGATTTTATTCTATATGAACTTGGATTAGATAACAAGTTTCGTACTATGGTTATAAGATACTAACAATAGAAAGATTGGTATAAATATGTAATTGGTGGATGTTGGGTGGATTAGAATGATGATATATTTTTTTGTAGCCTTGGAACTATCCACAATGATAGTAAGAAGAATTGTTGTAAGCAAGAATGTCTTATTAGCTGACTATGTATAGGATTATTGGCTATATTTATTGATAATGGCATTGTGAAAATTGTACAATAATTGGAAGTCATCTTTATAATGTTGTATTTTTATCTCAATATTGTACAACTAGTAAAACTAATCTTTTAAGAAATTAGTATTTAACTCTTAACATTCATGAAATCACTAATAAACTAGGAAGTGATCTGGGAGTAGAAGAACATTGATTAATCCCTAATTTAAAAATGGAGTCATAATAAGGTGTAAAAGAATTCTTGCCTTTCTTAAAAACTTTATCATAAATTTGTCTAATGTTAATGTTAGCTATTTGAAGAGTACGCATTTGGAAGTAAAATGAAGTAGAAAATATACTCATAGAATGGAAATGAGTGTGAGACTCAATAGTGAGTAGACCATGAAATGGGAAAACTCACATGTGAATTAGAGTGACATTTCCAAGAGCATGAAGTGGGCTCTTCAAGGTTTTAACCACATACAAAGTGGGGGAGAGGCCCTCCTTATATAGATTTGGAGGGGTTCTCAAAATGCATCATATGTTGGATAATTCCCCTTGAAGGAGAATGAATACAAGGTAGAAGCAAATGGCAAGATATCCCAAATAAACCCAAATAAATATAAATGGAATGTCTCCTAGATGCAAAATGGAGATTCAATCATACTGATATAATTGGAAATGGACATAGGTATAGGAATAAAAATTATTTTTTCAATACCCCCTCTACAACTCTAGTTTTGAGAGGCTGAATGCTATGGAGGTCCACCAAGAATTGGAGTGAAACTAGAGGTAGAGCCTTCATGAACATGTCTATAACCTTCTTCAGAAAGGTACATTGCCCTAGAGGAATCTCTCGAGATATGATTGTCTCATGGATGGTGGTATTGGATCTTGATGTGCTTTGTATGAGCATAGAATGTTGGAGTTGGACGTCTGCAAAAGCACACGAACAACACAAGGAAGAAGACCTAAAAACAAGAGTACAACTACTGCAATATATAAAGACCAGTACATAAGGAAAAACCTAATGTCCATGAATGAGTGAGCTAGCAAGAAACGAATGTGCCATCACTCTCGGTAGATAAATCTAATAAAGCTCAATGAAGTGTCCATGACATATATTGGCGTGACCACTATACATGTCAAAGAAATGAAAAAATGATACGTGTCATCCTGGATCATCACATGTTGAGCTTGATATCTCAACACTCCCCGTCAAGCTCAATGCCATGTCCTCTAATCCAAGCATCTTCCAAAACTTCTTCAACTTCTCTACTCCAAGTGCTTTAGTGAAAATATCAGCAACCTGCTCATCTGTTCTCACATAAACAAGATCAATATCACCTACTAATACCTTCTCCTGATGAAGTGATAATGTACCTCAATATGATTTGTTCTAGCATGAAAAACAAGGTTTTGTGCTAATTGTATGCGGCTAAGATTATCACAATAGATGGTGATAGGCTTTTGCACTTCCATACCTAAATCTGCAAGTAGCATCTCCAGCCATGATGCCTTACATGCTACTATTGCAACACCTCTACACTCAGCCTCTATATTGACAAAGCAATAGTGGGTTGCTTCTTGTTGCTCCATGTAATAGTTGCACCTCCAAGTGAGAATAGAAAGCCACTAGTAGATCTTCTATATCATTAGGATTCCAGTGGACTTCTTTTGAGGTGCATAGATGAGGAAGAACAAGAGACATGGTTAAAGCATGCCCACACTAATCAATGGAAAAAACATAGAAGTGTCAGTGGTACAGTATAGAAACACAAAAGATTGGGAGTATATTGGCCAGATATGTAGAAAGATGCACATTTCCATGTAATGAGTTGTCCATTGTGTCAAGAGAAATTACCAGAAGAGAACTCCACCCTCTATTACTCTACGATAGCACCTAGATGGAGTGTACCATTAGTGAACTTTTTGAAAACTCATGAGTATCCTAAAGGAGCAAGCCTAGCAAGAAAGCGGGCTTTGGAGGAGCAAAGTAAAGATTATGTGCTCATAGAAAGACAAATATTTAAATGTGAACTAGACAATCAATTAAGATTATATGTACATGAAGATGAGTATATCCCTGTCTTAGAGATGGCTCATATTGGAGCCATAGGAGGTCATTTTTCAGCAAACAAAATAGCAAAAATGATTCTTTTCGCGGGATTATGGTGGCCAACTCTACATCAAGATGCGGCAACGTATGTGCAAAGGTACGATGTGTGCCAAAAAACAAAATATCATGTTAGAAGAGATGAAATGCCACTGCAACCTATGATTAGTGCTAGAGCTTTTACTAAGTGGGGTATAGATTTCACCGGACTGATTTGTCCACGTGTGAAAGTCTCTCATGAAGCCAATGGACAGGCTGAAAGTTCCAATAAGGTGTTATGTAGTGTTTTAACAAAGATTGTGAATAATGGGCGATCAGATTGGGATGCACAATTACATCATGCCTTATGGGATTTTAGAGTTGCATACAAGACTGCTATTGGCATGATACAGTTCAATCTAGTATATGGCCAAAATGCAATTTTGCCAATTGATTTCTTGATTCCTACTCTTCGAGTAGATGAGAAGTATGAGTGGACTAGACATCAGTTGTCCCAACAATTGGATCAAATTGAGAAATCGCAAGAGGCTAGACTGCAAGTAGTTGTGGGCATCTATGCAGCCAAAAGGAGACAAAAAGCATATTATGATGCCCATATCAAAGATAAGGGACTCAAGGAAGGTGATTTAGTCCTGGTGTATACCTTAAAGCAACATGCAAAAAAATTGCAAAAGAGAGGACATGGATCGCTGGTGATAAATCGCATTTCAACTAGTGGAGTAGTGAACTTAGCCACCCTGGATGGTGAAATTTTGCCCAATTACATAAGTGCATGTTGTGTGAAGAAATACTTAGAACCGTGGAACGAGGAGATGCTGGCTAGACTTCTAGTAACAAAACACCAAAAGGAAGGGGATGAGAGAATAAGAGAAGAGGTGAGACTTGAAGCCTTAGAATGAATACCGAAACAGAAAGAATGGATGTGTGAAAGAGATGAGAGATATCGACAAGGAGAGGAACCAATCCCCATAGCCAACTATAGAGCATCAGAAGCCAAAACTCTATGACGTTAAATCAAGCAACCTTACTTAAACTTATGAGTGGGAACCAAGGAATATCACTTGGTGGATGCATTGATTGATACAAGAGCATCACCAAGTTGCATACACTCTTCATTGGCACAACAATTAACATCACAACTTTGACCCACTAATGCATATTTGATAGGGATAGGAGGAAACATCATTGAATGTTTAGGTGAAGTTACCCTATCTTTACATTTACGGAACAATTTGATGCAACAAAAGCTTTTAGCTTGTGACGATGATGACCTGCTAGAGGAGTTAGTGCTAGGTCAAGACTGGATATATGAATTCAAGGTGACAATCCAATTAGTCTAGGCTATATATCATCCAAGATTGGGCAAAGAGAAGTCTTTCGCCTACTAGATGAGAAACCTCTAAAGAATATCAGTGAAGGGTCTAATTACAATGAATGTATGCATGCGTGTGAATCTATACCATTGCCTAGCCCTATTCCACTAACCTATGTTTTTGACGTAAATTCAAAAAGCCCCAATCTTCTCTTTCTTGATACCCCACTAATCTTTCTTCTTAATCTAGCCACCCTGAGAGATAGAGTGAGGTTTTTATCACTAGTGTGCGATAGAGAGTCCCACAACCCAGAACAAAATTTCCACCAATTTATCTACCAACAAGGAAATGAATGAAGCAATATGGATTCACAAGGATCAGATGGATGACTATAAGCATCAAATGATAGAAAATAAGAAGTTATCTAATCGAAAGCGATAAGGATCAAACCAACAAACCAATGGTTGCACTAAACACATAGTGCATGTGTGGATACCAAAGAAGTTGATGGCGGCTCAACCTTCAAGGAGGCAAATATGGATACCAAAGACAACATTCATGGTCACTGGGGAGCAGCCACAAATACCACATGCAGGTCAAAACCAATCCAAGAAACCCTCCAAGGGACAAAGAAATCCCAAAAAGAGAAGGCTACCATACGAACAAACTATAACTCCATCAACAATATGATACATGTGGAGAGTGAAAGCGAAGAGAAACCAAGCAACTCCAGAAAGCACAACTAAATCCAAGAACAAAATCCAAGGCACCACACCCAAGAAGAAGTGGATCCCAAAGTCAAAACTAAAAAGGCTATTGACACAGGTAGAGAAGTCCTCCAGCATGCATGCTGAGTCAAATGCACTTCGAGTATGCATGATAGGGCCCCATTACAAGGCCATGCATTCAGCACACACATTTCTCTATATCAATAGTAGTGCACATTGCCCTCCATAGGAATAGGAAATACCTTGTACTGTACACTAATAATAATAAACTGAAATAAAAAATTACTTTGGCGATGACACTAACTTTTTTGTTTTCCTTTCAGTAAAAACTACTTATGAAAAGATCACGTACTCTGTTCCTTTTACACTATGTGAGTGGTGACCTAACGCATGGAATGGACAACTTCACCAAGATAATAAATGAAATTGATCATAATTATGATACTCATCGCATCGATTGTTCAAGTGCAGATGGTGTCTTTTGATTCCAAAGCTACATAGGGGGACTTCCTTCGATTTTGAAGCTACTCAGGAGGTGAAAATACTTGAGTTTCCTCTAGAATCTGCAACCAAGGCACGTGGACATTCGTTTCGCAATGAGCAACCAACAAGTGAACATTTGTTTCTCATTACCATCAAAATCATGGATAGAGATCATCAATTTCCAATGATGACTCAGGACTTTAGAATATTGCATGAAATGCCACGGACAGTAGAAATATGGACACAAGCTGGAATAGAAGCATATTTAAAGCTTCCCATCTACAAACCAGACTTTCAAAGGTGTACGCGTGATGAATACCCTACATCCAACACTTGGCAAGCCATCCGTCCCAAAATCTATCGTATTAGATAGAAATGGAGAGTCACAAACCATTAGATTCACTCATGAGCCGATCAAGGCAGCGTTTGGATGGACAAACGATGGTATAATAGATCTAAAGGATGAATGCCATGAAGCTAAGAAAAGGAAATTCTTGGACATCAATAGAATTGACATCGAAGACGAAGTACGATTGGTGCACCAACATTTTTGCTTCCTAAATATGCATAGATACATAGCCCCATAAAAAGTGGTGGTGCAATTGTTGTCCCATGCAATCAAATAGATTGACAATCAAATCAATTTGACCCCATATGTTCAAGAGCAGATATTTGAAGCAAAAAAGCAATGGGGACATAAGAAGTTTCTAAATGGCAGCTCTGCTTTGACCTTATTGATATATCAAGATTTAGGCATAAAGGATTGTTTACAACTCATGCCTTTGCTCTGCTTTGACCTTATTGATATATCAAGATTTAGGCATAAAGGATTGTTTACAACTCATGCCTTCAATTGCTGAAATGTCAAAATATGTCAAGTTTGCCACAATACCCAAGAAAAAGAAAGGCATTTTTGTAGTTGAAGAGGTTTATACTAGCTCCATAACTACAATGATAGGTGCAAAACATGCCCGAGCAGAGGAGGTATCCACCACCCCACAATAAAAAAGAATACATGTACTTCCAAAGATGTCCTTAGTAAAACTTTTCGCTATTACACAATGAGACCTTTCTGCTGCACTAGAAGAGACACATGCTTACACTCAAGGATAGGTGAACCTTACCGCACAAGTTCATCAATATTTTCAATCAAGTAAACCACAAAATTCCACACAAGCAAGCAACATAATTTTAAAATTGGATCGGTATAAAGACTTGGGTTTAAACAACTCAAGCTCAGAAGATGAATCATCCCAGGATCATGATACATTAAATACTAACATACACATGGACGAGCATGTTGATGAGGAATGGGATGAGTTGAACCAAGTTCAGAATCAAGTCGAAAATCAAAGTATGCAGGAAGACCGAACTCAACATATGCAGAAAGAACAACCAGCAAAGGTGCACACCACTCGATTGAAGGACCAAACAAGGATAATGCTCAAAGAGGTGGCGCCTTCCAGGTCCAAAACAAGAACAAGATAAAGAGGAAGTATAAGAAGAACAAGGACCTACCATGCCCAACTGAGTGGTTGCCTAACCATCACCCTTGAATGTGGTAGCTGATTCTCAAAAAATGCAATCTAAGGAATCTGAAGCACAAAGAACAATAACAATAACTGATGAAACTGAGCCAAGAGTGCAACTCCATATAAGGCAGCCTAATCAAGACACACTACATGTGGTTCAAGGTAAAGATGTGCGAATGGGTGAAGAACCCATTATATCAAAGACATGGCTTAATGTAGATGTGAATCAATTGAAGTCCATAGTGAGAAATATGATTGACATGGCCATGATGGCACAAAACATATTGATGGAAGAAGATAAAGAAAAAGTAGAACTATTTGAAGCCAAAAGTCAATTCCAGATCATGAGCGAAGAGCTCTTGGCCAAAAACATAAGTATTCAGTAGGAACTCACACAAAAGATAGCTGAGTTGAAGGCCAAGCATGAAGAGTTAAATCATACAAAGGAGGAGAACTTAATGATCAAGGAAAAACTGAAAGAGGTAACAATATCTATTTTTGAATTTCAAATTGAAATAGAAACACTCAAAAGGCAACATGAAATATATGAAGAAGAGAAAGTGCACATGACCAATAGAGGCAAGTTATTAGAACATCAAATCAAAGTCTATAGCGATGAAGCAGTCAACTTGCGTACCCCGAACGAAGAATTAATTAAATTCATGTTAAAACAACCTATTGACATAGCCGCCACAGATGTTGAAGGAATACAAGAATTAAAAGCAAAGTGGTTAGACATAGAAGATCAGCTACAACAAGAGCAAAGGAAACATGATGAGTTAGAAACAAAATATACATTGGACATAAAAGCAATGGAACTTAAGTGGAAAGAGGTAGTGCAAAAGTACACGGAGCAATGCATTCTAGATGCTGATCAAGTGAGGATCCTTTTTGAAGGTAAGGCAACAGTAGAAGCTGAGCTCAAGACAAGCAAATTACACCATGAAGAGAAACATCAAATCATTGTGGAGCTCAGAATACAATTAGAACAAGCCAATAACTTGGGTACACTAGTAGTGCAACCATCCACCTTGACTATTGACGAGACTCAGGTACAACCTCTTTCTCCCCCAACAGTTCATTCACCAATAAGGGAGCAAGTGGTAGATGAATTTGACGACCATCCAATGCCGTATATTGCAGGCTTAAGTGAGAAGGAACAGGGACCACTAGTGTCCCATCTTATAGAGAATTTTGAAAAGGAAGTGGTGAAATTCATGAAAGAGGCTAAGATTAGAAGCAAAGATTTAGATTAGATCATGAAGCCCTTCAACTTACCTTATGGAATCATAAAAGAACGACTAGAATGTACATCAAGAAGACTATGGGAAAGGATTCGTACAAGCAACTCAATTTCACGAAAAACACTTTCAATTATACTCAACAGGAGTTCAAAGCCATTGATCCTATTTGGAGAAGAAAACTTTTGGAAAAAAAAATCCAAGTTTGCAGGTGCACTGGCAAGAGGCACCATATACTATCATGGCTTATTATCCGAGATTAATGTTTTTGCCAAGTACATACATGCAAAATTTTGAAGAAGCATTTTTCACAGGCTTCTTTGAGATAGATTCCGAGATATTTCTAAAAATGTCTGCCAACCTAAATGCAAGGCTTGTGACATATGAACTTAGCTTTTTTTCGACCACAAACAAGCACCACACGATGGAGTCAAGTCTGAATAGTGGAAGCAGTTAATGATACGTGAAGGAGATTTGCTAAATTCCACATAGAAAAAAGTATACAAGACATACTCCCATCGCATTCCAAAGCCTATCGGGGAGGACAAAGTTCAGGAGGAAGTAAAAGAAAAAGAAAAAGGAAATCAAATAAAAAGATTCATTGAAAGAATAAAAGTTAATACATAGCTCTATAGGAAGCCCCACACGGGCATGCAACACCTTTCTCTGCACCAAGACCTGTAGCACGCATCAAGCTTTAACAAAAAAGGGAGGACTGAACACAGTGAACAAGAAATAAAAGCTCAGCCCAACTAGATGCTGAACTCTAGTGAGGTCAAATAACTCTAGTGAAAGGTGATCAAGATCAAAGTCACTTTAACCATGGGAAGAAATCTAATGAAAGGTGACTCAAGATACATCACCTTAGCCATTGGGTGCATGTAGTGGAAAAAAATAAACTGGCTAAAACCAATGCATGAGGTCCTAAGTACTAATCAATTCCTTGACCACTGGTTATCTATACCTTCACGACTTCCACAGGAGCTGGCAATGATCAACTACAAAGATGCTATCAGTTAATAAGGAACCGGATCTACTATAGACACAAAGCTAGAGACAAAAAGAAAATCATGTAGTGGAAAAAAATAAACTGGCCAAAACCAATGCATGAGGTCGCGAGTTCTAATCAGTTCCTTGACCACTAGTTATCTATACCTTCACGACTTCCATAGGAGCTGGTAGTGGTCAACTACAAAGATGTTATCAGTTAATAAAGAACTAGATCTACTATAGACACAAAGCTAGAGACAAAAAGTAAAGCCTTTCAAGGGACAACATAGATAAAGAGGGGGGGGTGGTTATAGAGAGCTACTAGTAGAGAAGCAAAGAAAAGAGAAGAAAAAGAAGGCCCCCAAAATTTTCCCAAATTTGGGCATATATTTTTGTGAAACATCCATTTTTGTAGTATATTCCACTCATGTAAATGCACTAGAGAAGTCCTCTAGATGCATATCCAAAGAGATCTGTAACATTACCCTTGCAAAATAGTAGGAATTTAGGCTTTTTCAATAAAGTGCCGGTCTCTTGTGTGAAATGACCAATTTTAGGGCACATGTATATAAGTCATTTTGTGACTCTTTGTAAAGACTTTTTGCCATTGTGAGAAGGGAGAGCTCAAAATATTGAATTTTCCTCTTCTTCTTCCTGTATCTCCTTGCTTATGAGCTTGCATGTGTGTTTGTAGATTGAATTGAGTGCATGGAAATGTTTTCTATCCATTTCATTGCTTTTTGGAAGAGTGTAATGTGTGTGTGAAGCTTGAGAAGGTGTGTGGCATGATTAGGTGAGTCCCATAGCTATGTATTTTGCCCATAACTTGAAGCAGGTTTGTAAGAATCGGACAAGACTACAAGCATTGGATGTGTCTCATTGAGAGCCTTAAAATGAACCCATTATTAACCATGTTCCGAGTTCAAAACTGAGAGAAAAGTCCATTTTTGTGTTTATGTTTGTTTCAAATATCGCGACTAACCAACCTTCTTTGATCTCTCTCTCTCTCTATCTCTTTCATGGAGTATAGAGGTGAGCCCAAACTTATTTCCATACTACCTCTCTTTCTTAGAGATCACACAAGGCCTTTTGCAGGTTGAGTCACTGTAGGTGGTGTTAGGGTGTGGTGTTACTCTCTTCGCTCTCTCTCTCTTCTAGAGAGATGGTATAGATTGACTTTGTGATATGGCTATAATTATAAATCATAAATTATCTTCACTTAACTTGAACCAATGTATGCCTATTTGTAGAGGTGTGTGAGATTGAATGATGGACAGGAATGATCTTGTACAATCATGCCATATAATACATATAGTTCATTGAACATCTCTGCCTACTTCTCTGCTATGACTACTCAGAACAGTCAACTTTTTCTGATCATATCTCAGTGATTACTCAACCATTTTGGATAATATTTCACTTTTTGGAACAGATTGAAGTCTATTTTATGCTCTCAAAGTTTCAAAGCATTTGGTTCAGGCATTTGGGATAAATCGTTGTCGAAGTGCTTACTGGTCATTTACTAGTTAGTCCCTAAAAAATCGGGGGTAAGCTTTGGATTGATAAACTTATTTCCCAAAGCATGATTTATCATTTTAGATGATTCCACTTGTAATCATTAGCTATCTAAGCTAATTAAATTCCCTCAAAAGAAATTTCATCAATTGTTATTGTAGTGTGATCTTTGAGCAAAAGAACTAGCAAGTGTATGGACTAAAATAGCAAGTTTTATGACACTAGCTATTCATGAAGTAGTCTGTTTTGATTCAATTGTTTCAAGAATCAACTCCAAAGTACACAGGTACTTTCTTGGTGTCATTTGCAAGCTAAAAGGGCCTACTATACAACTCTAAAATGTATTAGGGCAGGTACAAACCAGGTTCTAGCAGTACAACCTCACTTCCTTGAGGTATCCATCCATCTCTTCCAACAGTCCCAATTGCACTCTTATATGAGAAATTTCCACTTCAATAGCCATTGATGCTCAGAGATGAATAGACTATACATGTTATGCTAAATATAGGTATATGTTTGTTATGCTAAATGTGATGCAAAGAAGAAGGACTGGATTGTGATTATTGAATAGAGAAAACACTTATGAAAACTTCAACCATGGAACTCTTGCACATTGCAAGCATGCATGCAACTTCATAGAATATAAAGGTCTTGTAAAAATTTGTTAGTTGGGGGACTCACACCAATGTTGAACCATAGACCTACCACATGTGGTGTGGATGACTAGCCATGATACCAAGATGTTGTGACAAGGAGTTAAATTTTATTAATATAGCATAGTTCAACAAGCATGGTAATTTGATGGATTAGGGACATCTACATTCACCAAGAAACATAATAATGGAAGGGACAAGGGTAAAGTATGCACTTCATATGTCAATTCTAGTAAAACATGAACAAACACTTGCAAATTAGGGTGGGAGGGGAGAAAGACAGGTAGAAATGAGTTCAAAAGAGGTTGAAAAGGGTGGGGGTGCAAGTGGGCAAAAAATTCTGCCAAAAATCATCTATGAGCATGAATTTGATGGCAAAAGGGGTTCTCACTATGAAGAGGACGCACCACCACCACAACCACCACAACCAAGGGACCATCACCACTAAAACCTATAAAAATACCATCAAAAGAGCCTAGAGCTCTGATACAATGAAGAGAGTAAACATGTGAAGGAAAAATTAAATAGACAATGTACTTAAAAAATGGAAATGAATGTGAGACTCAAAAGTGAGTAGATGAAGAAATGCGAAAACTCACATGTGGATTAGAGCGAGCTTGCCAAGAGCATGAAGTGGGTTCTTCAAAATTCTAACCAAGTGGGAGAGAGGCCCTCCTTATATAGATTTGCAACAAGAAAATACATCGTATGTGGGATAATTCCCCTTGGAGGAGAATGAATATAAGTTAGAAGCGAATGGCAAGGTATTTCAAAATAAAACTAATTAAATAGAAAAAGGAGTGTCTCCTAGATACAAAATGGAGATGCATTCATATAGATACAAATGGAAATGAAAACAGATATGGGAATAGAAATTCGTTCTTCGACACTATTCTCATTCCTGAGTAATAGCCTTTGTAAACTAATTATAATTAAATTCTTCTTTTAGTAATGTGTTTATGCATTTAGAGTTAGGATTCATATGTGGTGTTCCTATTTAAACTTTGAATTTTAAGAATATTTAAATCGAATTTGATGGAAGTCATGTGCATCTAATATTGCAACCCCTACAGTTTATTTGAAAATTCATTTGTAACCATCTTTGGATATTTTCTTATGTAAATATATAAATTTATATAATTTGCATGGATTTTTTATTACATGAAGAACAAGGTACAAGATGTTTAGTATTTTTTTTTCTCTCTCAAACCATCAGCCCATGTATGTGATAAGATAAAGTAAACACAACATAAGGGCATTGATACCTTAGCTTTTGAATGATGATACTTTATATACATTTCTTGGTTATGATATTGACTACAAAATGCAAAAGCATTCTTATCATGTTTGGTGCATGATAATGCTGACTTTGATCTAATGCATGAGGTAATAACTTGTGTACACTAATCTACTTTTAGTATGTGCCTATGCTCTCAAAATCAAGACTCATATGAGGGCTGCTCATGATTGCAATCCGATCACACACATTAGGAGTTTCTTTCAAAACAACAAGAAGTAAAGTCGCTCATAGGTAAGCAAGTCCTCTTTCATCCACATCATCAATAGGAAACATGGCAGCTCAAGTAGACTTAGAAACTTTTCTTTCTCAATTTAATATCAAATTTCCTTCCTTTAGAGGATTAGCACATGAATATCCTCACAAGCATGTTAGGCAATTTTTAGCCCTATGTAAAACAAGGGGATTAATGGGAAGGGAAGACGCTTTTATGATCCTTTTTTGAGCAACATTGGAACGCCTAGCAAACAAATGGTATAGTCAATTTTCAAATAACCATTTTGCTAGTTGGGACTTAATGAAGGATTCCTTTAAAACACAATTCCAAAAAGGAAATATAGCAGAAAACATCATTGAAGAATGAGAGAACTTATGATTGAGTGCTAGGAAGGCATTTCATGAATTTGTTACTAGAGCCAAAGCACTTACAACTAAACTATCATATCCTGCCCATCATTTTTTTTGTCAAAAAGTGGCTTGCTAAACCACTTCCAATGTCCATAGAATGCAAGAACAAGGAATTTGTGCTCCTTACAACGACTATTGATGATTTCATTGCCACAAAAACAAAGTTAGAGTGAATTGGACACCAATATGGAACTAGATTTGTTAGCATACCATACCTCATGGAACCTAAAGACCCAGCAACACAATTGAGGAAGGAGCTTTAGGACTTAAAAAGAAATACGCCCCATAAAGAAGAAGAAAGTGCAATGACACAACTAAGGCATGAAATTCAAGCCTTAAAACTACAAAAGGAAGATGAGGTCCATGCAAAAGAATTGGCACAAGTTTGACAGGAGTTACAAGAACTTGGTGCACAAAGTGGAATTGAAAGTGGACTGCGATGCACCATGTGTAGCAAACAGGGCCATGTGGTAAACGACTACCCTCTTTTAAGTGTAACTTGCGAGTTATGCAAGAAATCTGGCCATGAAGCGTAGGGGTTCCACTCAAGAGGAATTCTTGCACAAGCATACTAGGGACAAGGAGGAGTCTAACCACCACCAAATGTAATGGTTGCTGCACCAAGTCAATGTGACACCCACAACCCATGTCTTTAGGGTAATTTTGAAAATGGGCCCAAAAGACCAATCAAGTTGTGCTCCCAACAACAACTATTGATGAGTTCATTGCCATAACAACAAGGTTGGAGCAAATTCGACACCAATATGGAACTAGATTTGTTAGCATACCATATGTCATGGAACCTAAAGACCCAATAACACAGTTGAGGAAGGAGCTTTAGGACTTAAAAAGAAATAGGACCCATAAAGAAGAAGAAAGTGCAATGACACAATTAAGGCTTGAAATTGAAGCCTTAAAACTACAAAAGGAAGAGGAGGCCCATGCAAAAGAATTGGCACAAGTTTGATAGGAGTTACAAGTTCATGCACAAAGTGGAATTGAAAGTGGACTATAGTGCACCATGTGTAGCAAACAGGGTCATGTGGTAAGTGGCTATGCTCTATTAAGTGTGCCTTGTGAGTTATGCAAGAAATCTGGCCATGAAGCCTAGGGGTTCCACTCAAGAGGAATTCTTGTACAAGCATACTAGGGACAAGGAGGAGTCCAACCACCACCAAATGTAATGGTTGTTGCACCAAGTCAAGGTAACACTGTAATATGCCCATTATAGGCATATAGATACCTTGGTTCGAAAATGTTGACTGTCTAAGTATTTGTGATGGGAAAACCAAGGGGGCTAATCGGGTACTTGAAGATATGCTACATATGTATGTGAATATCTGCTCTTAGTTGACTTTGTATACAATAGTGCATGGCACAACTCGTTATCACTATTCTCATGTGGAAAAATCACTGTTATGACAATGTCTGGCGAGGAAGACATTAGCTTCCTTCGCTTATTTGCAAATTTTGAACAATTTTCTTTTTTTATGTGAGTGAGTGCATGTGAACCCAATATGTACCCAATAACACAGTTGAGGAAGGAGCTTTAGGACTTAAAAAGAAATAGGACCCATAAAGAAGAAGAAAGTGCAATGACACAATTAAGGCTTGAAATTGAAGCCTTAAAACTACAAAAGGAAGAGGAGGCCCATGCAAAAGAATTGGCACAAGTTTGATAGGAGTTACAAGTTCATGCACAAAGTGGAATTGAAAGTGGACTATAGTGCACCATGTGTAGCAAACAGGGTCATGTGGTAAGTGGCTATGCTCTATTAAGTGTGCCTTGTGAGTTATGCAAGAAATCTGGCCATGAAGCCTAGGGGTTCCACTCAAGAGGAATTCTTGTACAAGCATACTAGGGACAAGGAGGAGTCCAACCACCACCAAATGTAATGGTTGTTGCACCAAGTCAAGGTAACACTGTAATATGCCCATTATAGGCATATAGATACCTTGGTTCGAAAATGTTGACTGTCTAAGTATTTGTGATGGGAAAACCAAGGGGGCTAATCGGGTACTTGAAGATATGCTACGTATGTATGTGAATATCTGCTCTTAGTTGACTTTGTATACAATAGTGCATGGCACAACTCATTATCACTATTCTCATGTGGAAAAATCACTGTTATGACAATGTCTGGCGAGGAAGACATTAGCTTCCTTCGCTTATTTGCAAAGTTTGAACAATTTTCTTTTTTTATGTGAGTGAGTGCATGTGAACCCAATATGTGTTATTGTGAAACCTTCAAAAAAAAAAGATAAAGCAAAGAGAAACTAAAAATAGAAAGAAAAACGTAAATCGCGCATGGAGTGAATTGAAAATAAAAGCATGAGGATTATAGCTTTATTAGAAAGAACTAGCGAAAATCAAGGAGACCCACTAACTTTCTATTCTCATTTCGTTAGCTTCCCATCAGTTGCATGCAGCGGCAGTGTACATCAGCGGTCGAAGTAATTTCATGTATATGATTGGAACGATACAGAGAAGATTAACAGTACCCCTGCGCAAGGATGACACGCTACAAACTAAGATGATTTGCAGAAGCAAAGGGGATGCAGACAACAGATGAGCAGATAAGCGTTGCATAACATGTCTGAAATGTGATTCGCATGAAGCTGAAGCTAAAGACTGGGACATAAGGATATATGGAGTATACGAAGAAAAGCGTCGGCAGATGTTGAAGAAGATAAAGATATTCCTGAAGGTGCTCAAGTGGTGCTGGTGTTACTTTCTCAGGACTGCATCAGAACCTTGAGTCTCTCGGAGCAAGATCACTAGTGGATCTTGGTAGTAACCAAACTTCGGTACAAGGTGGGGACCCGAATTAGTCAATTCAAGGAGGAACTGATGGAATAAGAGTTACACAGAGCTCACGGCCAACAAACTCATGTGAAGCATGCAGATGATGCACATTTCCTTTATCTCTGCAAAGATGAAGCTCTAAAAGAGGAAAACTATCTCTATTATTGAGGTTCGTAAGGATTCTTCAAGATCTCAAACTATTCACTACTTTTGGACATCTACAGCAGTAGGTAGAAGCATTGTCTTCCGAGCTCACAGCAGCGCTGTTAGAAAGATTTCCTTCAGCCCAGAAGGAGAATGTCTTCTTTCAGGGAGGGATGATAAAACACTGAAGATTGGGAATATCACGTGGAAAAGCTAGTCTACGTGAAAGCTTAGAGAACAGAGAATTAAGAATCATAATCCAGAGTGAGTGTTGGCAGACTTGCAAAGAACAACAACTTCCCTCATCTCAAGACATTAATGGCAAATCTGAACAGAACAATGCTAAAAGATTGAATGGCTCTTGCTTTTCATTGATCACTGGGGAGACATGCAATAAATATTGGACTCCAGGCATTTGGCGATTGGTGCGAAATGAGTTAACAAGTAATTCAAGCATAAGTGAGTCAATAGGACATGTGGCTGGCAGTTTTTGCAGAGAACTTTGGAAGACCTTTGATGCTGAAAATAACGCTAAAATTATAATTATTATTATTGATGCTGCGTAGAGATTTTATGAAACTTGCAGGTTCAAATCTACGAGCCCTACTTCAAAGTTCTTCGCTCAATTTACATCAAATATGAAGATCTCCTTTTGAATTTGTGTGGAGATTAATCTCTAGTGCTGCGCTAATGAACAACGTATACAATGATTCATCATCTAGGACGAGTGCAGCTGTACGAAATAGAGGGAAAATCGAATGGAGTGATTTCTCCACTTCTGGGAATGAACAAATAGGAACTTGCGACTGCAGAGAAGATTGGTGTTCAATATGTACTTTTCATGCAATGCAGACTCTCCAATGTTGTGCATGGAATGTTCATGGATGAGTTTTCCTATAGATTTAGTGAGAGTGAGATTGACATTACAATTCCGATTTTGTAACCATGTGATTGAGATTGCGATTATGAGTGAGAGTGTGATTGAGAGTGCGAGTGTGAATGAGATTGAGAATGTGATTGGGATTCCAATTATATGATCACATGATTGTGATTGAGATTGAGAGTGTGAGTGTGAATGAGATTGTGATAGCTCGGGGGTGGTCGGGAGGTCGAAGCTTCATCAAGAAGCTATCTTCCAAAGCTATTGTATTAAGGTGGTTGAGTCTTCATCCGGAACTTATTACTTGTATATGGATTTGGAAAACACGAGACTTATAAGATAAGTTTAATTTCACAGTTTTTGTTCTCTTTATTATTTTGTTCAATATTACGACTAGCAATTATATGATCTGATATATTTCTTTTCTCTCTGAGTGATTGGAGGAATGCTACAAACACCCACAACCCATGTGTTCAGGGTAATTTTGAAAATGGGCCCAAAAGACCAATCAAGTTGTGCTCCCAGCAACAACTATTGATGAGTTCATTGCCACAACAACAAGATTGGAGAAAATTTGACACCAATATGGAACTAGATTTTCTAGCATACCATATCTCATGGAACCTATAGACCCAATAACACAGTTGAGGAAGGAGCTTTAGAACTTTAAAAGAAATAGGATCCATAAAGAAGAAGAAAGTGCAATGACACAATTAATGCATGAAATTGAAGCCTTAAAACTACAAAAGGAAGAGGAGGCCCATGCAAAAGAATTGGCACAAGTTTGATAGGAGTTACAAGAACTTCGTGCACAAACTGGAATTGAAAGTGGACTACGGTGCACCATGTGTAGCAAACACGGCCATGTGGTAAGCGATTGCCCTCTTTTAAGTGTGACTTGTGAGTTATGCAAGAAATCTAGCCATGAAGCCTAGGGATGCCACTCAAGAAGAATTCTTGCACAAGCATACTAGGGACAAGGAGGAGTCCAACCACCACCAAATGTAATGGTTGCTACACCAAGTCAAGGTAACACCCACAACCCATGTTCTCAGGGTAATTTTGAAAATGGGCCCAAAAGAACGATCATTTGATTTAGGTGTGAGGTGTGTGGAAATTATAACAGAAAATGTCCTCTGCTAGAGAATTCTCCCTCTTAGAGAAATTTCCTAGAAGCTAGAAACCACTACAACATTTACTACCCAAAGAACAAGACATCCACATCAGGGCCTCATATTTAGATGATCTCTGTGAGTTAGGAAGGAGTTGCAAAAGAAACAACTATACCATCACCATTGGCTAGGGTGGTACATCTAGAACAAATTGAATCTTTTGTTATGTCGATAAGGAACAATCAGAAAGTCCCTCAAGAAGAAATGTGCTAAGAGTCAAGTACAAATGGTTTAAACAAGGAAAAGTGGACAATTGATGAGGTGCCTACTCTAAGTGAAGAGACCCAATTAAAAGGAGAGCTTACAAGCACAAGTGAAGCCATTGGACAATCATTCAACATGGCCCGGAAGGAGCTTGAGAATTCACACATAGCCCATGCCCCTATGGAATCAAAGGCTTCAAGACTATTTAAATCTATTAAAAAAGAGGTTAGTATTTTTTATCTATTGAAATGGATGCATGATTGAGGTTAGGTGTTTTACAGATCATGGATGAAGCCTACAAATCCACTTTAAAGTTCAAAGGCTAATGCTATGTGTGAGGGTAAAGTTATAGGAGAATCCCTCCTTGTGGATTATAAGAGTCCACAACTCACTCTCACTAATAGAGGACAACATCTACAAGCAGGTATAGTGTCCACTCTTGTTGCAAAGGTTAATGCTATGAGTGAGGGTAAAGTTATAAGGCGAGCCCCCCTTATGGACTATAAGAGCCCACAACTCACTGTTACTATTAGAGGGCAACATCTACAAGGAATTATATTGGATGGGCCTAGACATTAACTTGATGCTTGAACATGCTATGGAAAAGCTTGGGCTTCAACCATCAAGAACAACCAACTTCACCGTGACATTGGCCAACCAGAGCAGAGTAAGATCAATGGGAATGGTTCTCGAGTTCCAATTAAGGTACAAGGTAACATCTTTACTTTGGACTATTTTGTATTAAAACTACCATAGGTAGATGGAGATTTTCCTTTGTTGATTGGGAGACCCTGGCTTAGGCATGCTAGTGTTTTACATGATTAGGGAAAGGATACTATATGGGTAAAACATGAAGGAAAAGAGCTTAAACAAACATATTTGGAAGAAGGACCAAACAACTAGGGACAGACCAACATGATGCAAAAAATCGGCATATGTATGGAACAACACATGAAGGAAAACTCATAATTGGATTTGGATGAGGAAGAGGAAATTTTGGCCTAGTTTCAAGTGGGTAACTCATTTTATTTCTATGGAGTTTTTCTAAATGAGAAAGTACAAAAGTTTATGCAGATGAAGAGGAGACCAAAGAAGTTGTTGGATTGGGTGAAGTTGTGATAGGCCATAGAAGAAGGAAGAAAACGACTCTTAAGTGTAACATAGAGGATGCTAATTCAAATACCAAGAAGGAAACTACCTGCTAGGTAAAGCTATCTAGTGAAACAATTTCTTTTCCAATTCATGAAATTCCTATAGGGTGGATGCAAGAAAAGGAAGAACAATTTGATATACAAAGTAATCTTGCATATGGCACTAAAACTATATGGGACAAAGTGATGGAAGATCCCAAAGAGGAAGAAGAACCTCTAGATGCATGTATGGATAGGATCCTTGTCAAAGAAATCAGCTAGGCAACAAGGATAACTCTCATCCTATATTGGCGGCCATCTGGTTATGTAACTATCCAAAGATGCTTTCAAAGGTAACTTCTTTTATGAAAATTTATGAGCATGTATTTGCATGGCATTACAAGGATTTGGAGGAGTACCTACAAGTTTTGGGAAATAGAGGATTCCATAGATTGAAGGAGCCAAACCAGTAAGGGGGAAAAGCTACAGATTGAATCCAAAGTATGCTGAAGCTATTTACCAAAAGATCCAAGGATGCTAGAATCATTATTCCAATGGAACATTCATAGTGGCTTTCTCCCATGGTCATTGTGCCCAAATAAATACAAATAAAATCAAGATATGTGTGGATTTTAGAGCACTTGAAAAGGTAGCTATTTTGGATGGGTTCCCTATGCCCTTTACAAAACAAGATACAGAGAAGTGGTTGGACATACACTTTATAGATTCATGGATGGATTTAGTGGGTATAACCAGATATGATCCATCTTGAGGATTAGGAAAAGATAGGCTTCATTATGCCATGGGGGACATATGTTTATGTTAAGATACCTTTTGCGCTAAGAAATGCCCCAAAAACTTTCAATAGAATAGTGAACCTTATTTTTGGACCTTTTCTTTTGGATGCTCTTCAAGTTTTCATGGATTATTTTTCCTCCTTCTTAGGTACTTGCACTAGTACTCCTATGGACTGCTTAGATGATTATTAGGTCTTCAATAGATGTAGGGAAACAAAGTTCAAGTTGAATGCTAATAAGTTTCACTTTCTATTAACAGACGGTACCGTCCTTGGACATGTGGTGTTTGCCAAAGGTATGACCGTTGGCCCAGATAAAATCATAGCCATATTAAAGTTACCCTCACCTAGGATACCAAAAGAAATACAAAGTTTTTAGGGTCATATTGGTTATCACAAGAGATTCATCAAGATGTATGCAAACATAGCTAGAGCACTAGCTAGGCTCATAGTTAAGGAAGTCCCCTTTAAGTGGGATAATGAAGAGGAAATGGCTTATCAAGCATTGAGATCTACACTAGTGGCCACACCAATTCTTGTCACACTTCATTGGTCTAAAGTTTTCCATGTCCATGTAGATGCAAGTGCCTACGCAATAGGGGTAGTTCTCACACAACATAGTGAGGAGTATAAGTTGGATAGACCCATTCAGTATGCAAGCCATATTCTGACTAAGGTAGAGAAGAACTATAGTACCACCTAGAGAGGAGGCTTGGTAATGGTATTTGCTATCCAAAAATTGTAACATTAGCTAAGAGGGGTAATTTTTGTCATAATTATAGATCGCAAACCACCAAAGTATCTATTAAACAAGCCACAAGCAACATGTACAGTATGGAGCTGGCTTCTATTGCTTTTCAAGAATTTGATTTCATTGTAGTGCATAGACTAGGCAAGGAAAATGTTATGGTTGATCATCTATCTTGGATTAGCCTAAAGAACCAGGCATTGGAGTGGAGGATGGATTCTCTAATGCTGAGCTATTCACAGTTAAGGCATAAGGATGGTATGATGATATCAAATATTTTATCAAGACAAGTAAGTATCTAAACAAAACCAATTTTGTACAAAAAAGGGGTTCTAATAAAGAGCAACCTCTTACTTAGGAAGTGCATGGAAAATTTACTTAGGAAGTGCATGGAAAATTTACTTAGGAAGTGCATGGAAAATTTACTTAGGAAGTGCATGGAAGAAGAGGAGGCAAGGCATATTATCGAGATGGGTCATGAAGGACCAGGTGTGGGCACCTCCCTAGCCATATTATGAGACATAGAATCCTAGATGTGAGTTTATGGTAGCCATCATTATTTAGAGATGGAGAGACGTATTGAGTTATGCTTTTTTTATGCTATAATTCATTGTCCTTAGTGTTGTAAACTATCTTAAGCAGAAGTCTCTTTCTTCTCTCATTTTAGTGGTCACTGTCCTTTTTCCCTCTCAAGGACAGAGAGCCCATTAAGTGGTGGGCAATTGTTGCGCTTATCAAAATGATGACTTGGCAAAGTGGTGCATAGGTGGTGCATAAGTGGTGAAGTGATGACTTGGCAAAGTGGTGCAAAAGTAGTGCAGAAGTAGCCAAGGACATGGGTGCACAAGTAGTTTACCCAAATTTTTCTTTTAGGAAAAGTAAAATGAAGGAAAAGTTAAATGCACTTGGCAAAAAGGTCTCTTTGAAATGTTTTAGACACTTTTTAGAGTGTTATAGAAGGTCAAGGTGAACCCTCTCTTATGTGAACATTTTTGAGAAATTAAAGTCAAAAGTGGAAAAGATAGGTAGTCAAGAAGATACAAAGAGCTTATACATAATAAAATAGGGGATCATTGGTCTTTATATGAGAAGGTTCTTGGGACAACAACGTAAGCATCACGATAGACAAGTAGTTGGGAAGGGAAGCAACATACGTAAGAGGAATCGACATAAGAAATGGTCATTCTTGGGGATAGACTAAAGAAGGAAGAGCATACACTACATTGTGTGTGAGAGAGAGAGAAAAAAAAAAACACATACACTTAGGTAGTTCATAGAGAGATAAATTGTGCAAAGAGAGAGACAAAATGTGCAAAGAAAGTGACAAAGTATGTAGAGTGAGTGCGCAGAGAGCAACTAAAGGGTGGCCAAGTATCATCAAGGAGGTGTTGTAAGTTGACAGTAGAAGCGACCAAGCCTTCAACCTTATTGGAATCTTGAGTGCAAGGAGTGCACAAGGGCAAGCTACTGGACAAGGTAAAGGATCGGCACAAAAGTTGAATGCACAAGTAATTGTGATATTTTTTGTATGTATGTTTACTTCTTTGTCTTAAAAGGGTTATGCATAGAGAACATTTTGTCTTACCCTAGATAAAGTTACTGTAATTGTTAATCAAGGCATATAAGCTTCCCACACAATTTGACTTTCTTCTTCTTCTCTACTTTTCTCCTACAAACACTGAATCCCCTTTCAACTAAAAAATCTCCCAATAGTTTTTTATAACCAACATTGGATATTTTCTTAAATAAACTTACCTATAAATAATTTTATTTTCCCAATAGCTTTTTATAATTTTCGGAAGTTTAAATAAAAGAACGGAGCCTTTCTTATCTAATACAATGATATGGTTTCTCATATTTTTTGCAATCGGTAATTTTTGTGTGACTTAAACATATAGGAACGTGAGCATGTCTTAAGGAAGTTGATATTTTTCTACCTTAATTGAAATGAATTGTTTTTAAGATATCTTCTCCAATGAAGTCCAATTTGAAATTGATAAAATAGTGAGCATAGATTGTATAGAAATGATTAACCTTCAGCCTATTTTAGTACTGATTATAATTGAGAACTTGTAAACTTACAAAATTTCTTAATAATTTTGCACAAAATAATTGAGTGAATAAAAGTAACAAAATTAAGAAATTAAGTGTACCTTAATATGTTAAAATTTTTTAGGGGAAGCTAAAAGTTTTACTCTAAGTTGTTATACATCTAAATAATCTGAATTAAAAATATTTTTATAATGTAATGGATTTATACATCTTGGACTAGATAATAAGTTAAAGAAGATGGATTTAAATATCTATTTGATACTAAGTTATGCATCTTCTATTGGATAAATAAGATCATTTTTTTAAAATGAGTATTATATTAATGGGTTTGGTTCCTTCTCACTTCCACATTATTCTCCTACACGTTTTTGGTCCAAATATTTAGTGAATGAAGCAATGTGGGAAGAGGACGATTTCTTAGGCCATGTGCTTGATAGAGAAATTGTTATGAGCTACTACCTTGCGTGACACATTGAATCCTAAATTTACTACTTGGGTATTATTCCTTCAACTACGTGCTTTCCTTTTCATCCATTCCCCAACCTAGAAACTCACTCAAAGAGCATACAACTGTCAATCATAAAGTCCATGTTATACCTTCTAGTAGGCCACACTTTTAATGGAAGAGGATAATGGTGCAAATGCATTTGATGTTGGAGTTAGATGTCTGCAGAAGCACACGAACAACACAAGGAGGAAGAAGAAGCTTGGAGCACAACACACAATACTGAATGTATTACCACTAGAATGTACAAAGATATGTAACCTATTAGAGCAATAGACATATATACAAGCCAGGAAGAAAACCTCCTAAAGAGGGAAAAAGTGCCCTGGTGGTCCTAGAGTGTTCACACACATCACTACCTAGATATATGAACAAATCCCCCGCACAAGGAGCTGACATTCATGTATAAGGAAATGCCAAGCTATCTGGAATCAATCCACAAAGGGAAGTAACCCCAAAGCTTTGGGGAAAGCTTCAAACTTCTCCCTAGGTAGAGCCTTCGTAAAAAGGTCTGCAATGTTCTCCTGCATGGGCACATATGCCAAGTTGATCTCTCTAGCAGAGAACCTCTCCATAGCATAATGATAATGCACCTCAATGTGCTTAGTGCGAGCATGGAACACATGGTGGTTCTTTGCAACTACCAATGTGCTCTGATTGTTAGTGAAGATTGTGGTGGTAGAAGACTGACCAACACCCAAATCAGCCATAAGGCTTCTGAGGCACACACACTTAACAGTCTTTGTGAAGCTGCCCTATACTCAGTCTCACAATAGGAAGTGGCCACAATAGGTTGTGTCTTACTCAACCAAGGTATACATGAGCTACCAAGCATGAAGCAAAAGTCACTAGTGAACACATGAGTGTCATAGCAACCAACCTAGTCAAAGTCAGAAAAAGCATGTAAATCTGGCAGTAGTGATCCCCCCTTGGAATAAAACAGTCCAAGTAGTGGGGTACCACTCAAGTAGCGAAAGATGTGCTTAACCACCTGCCAATGCTTGACATCTCGACATTGCATAAACCTGCTCATATGTGAGATAGCAAACTGAATATCTGCCCGAGTAATGCATAAGTAAATCAAGCATTCAACAACCTGCTGATAGAGAACAACCTCAAATGCATCTCTAGCATCATGAAGACTCAATCATAAACCTGTCTCCATAGGAGTGGCAATAGGTTAATAGTTTTCAAGGCCAAAATGCTGCAATAATGTTTCAATATATTTCACTTGACACAATGCATTCCACCATCAACATGCATAACATGAATGCCCAAATAATGTTGCAAATGCCCCAAATCAGACATCTCAAATGAGGCATGCAAATCAGCCTTAAAATCAACAATATGATTCTCATGAGGATGAGTGAGCAACATGTCATCAACATACACAACAATGATCACAAGTACATCATTAGCACGCTTAACATATAAGGTGCTTTCATTTGGACTGTTCTCAAAACCATGTGCAATCAGATAGGCATGTATCTTTTCATACGAAGCATGTGGTGCTTGCTTTAAACCATATAATGCCTTCTTAAACTTGCACACCTGGTTTTCATGCCCTTTTTGCACAAAGCCACGGGGCTGAAAAACATACACTTCTTCATGCAAAAGACCATTCAAAAATGCAATTTTAATTTCCAACTGATGTACATTCCAACCATGATGATCTGCAAGTGCACAGATGCTATGAACAGTATTCATTCGGAAAGTAGGAGCAAAGGTCTCATCAAAATCAATGCCTCTTTCCTGAGCATAATCCTTTGCAACAAGCCTAGCCTTATACCTATCAACTATTCCATCAAGCTTACGCTTAAGCATGTATACCAACTTAGTGCCAATGGCCTTCTTTCAGGAGGCAAGTCACATAAAGACCAAGTACCATTTTTCATTATAGCATCATATTTAGATTGCATAACAACCATCCAATTTTCAGACATTTGTGCTTCATCAAACAAAACAGGCTCATTCTCATCATAGAGACTAGAGGCAACCATGGCATAACAATCTGATGTAAAAGAAGCACTATGAGAGCCAGAACGAGTATCATATTACAAAGGTGCATCTAATTTGTTGTCACACAAAGTCTACACTAGCCATTTTGGCATAGTTTTTGCCTCCTCAATATCATCTCTCTCATCAACAAGTGCATCATGCAAATCTGCATTAGAAATGGAATTATGTGCACCACCACATGAAAACTGTAAAGGCTGAAAAGTTGCCTCACTTGGACCAGCACTAGACTATCCACATGTAAAGAGAGGAAGCAAGGTGTCATACATGTCTTTGGAGCTAACAAATGTCTCCTTAGTACATGAAAATAATGGCTGAATAGCATCTTCCACAAAAACAATATTTGTTAGCATAAGGTTCATGTACTACACATGCCAAATGATTCACACATTTTTCATAGTCTATGAGCTTATAAAACCCACAACATAAAATGAAAAAAGCAGTAATCACATCACCATTTGACAGATCATGAAGTGTACATCTGTCATCAACAAATTTCACAACCAATCCAATCTTGGCTAAAGCTGAAACTAATAACATATTCTTCTTGATCCTTGGCACAAATAAAGCATCTGACAATGTAAGAGAACTACCATCAGTAGTAGTCAGAATGATCTTACCAACTGGCATGACAGGATAAGAGGAGTTGTTGGTGCATGTGACATTGTTCCTTGTAGGGGTAGGCTCAAGTGAAGTGAAGAAACTATGCTACAAGGTAATGTGTTTGGTTGCCCCACTATCAAAATACCAAACATCTGTCTACTCCAGACATACACTGCTCATGAGAAGATGGGTCAAAACTACAAACAGTAGTAAATTCACATTCTTCATTCTGTACAAGGTTTGCAGAATTTGTTTTTGGTGTAGAGGCCTCTGCAACAACCATTCTAGTCTCTTTTTTCTTTTCCTCGTTTGTAGCCAATTTTGG
Source organism: Ceratopteris richardii (assembly GCA_020310875.1). Taxonomy (NCBI): domain Eukaryota; kingdom Viridiplantae; phylum Streptophyta; class Polypodiopsida; order Polypodiales; family Pteridaceae; genus Ceratopteris; species Ceratopteris richardii. Next base: position 114,511,339 of record CM035423.1, on the reverse strand, counting down.
ATAGTTTTTTATGATATGATAGTTCTTACAAAAGAATTTCTACTTTTTTTATTTCTTCTCATCTTTGTCTTCGTTCTTCAAATGTGCAGCATTTGGAAAATAATTTTTGCTTTTTTTATTTCTTCTCATCTTTGTCTTCGTTCTTCAAATGTGCAGCATTTGGAAATTTTTTCTTACCACTAGATGAGCTCCATTTACCTTCGCCCTTCTGAGTAGCTAGGAAAACTTGATATGCAATATGCATAATGGACCCATTCTGCCTAGACTCATCTTCCTGCAGCATAATAGAGACTAACTCCTCAAATTTCAAGGCATTTGGATTGCCTTTCATCATCAAACAAAGAGTAGAAGCAAAACTCTGATATGAATCAGGAAGACCATTCAGAATAGTCTGCATAAGTGAGCTATCTGGTATATATTCATCAGTAGAATCAACTGTTCCTTCAAGTCTTTGATCTTTGTTAGAAAATTGTCCATAGAATCACCTTCATTCATATGCTCTCTCTCCAACTATTTTTGGAGGTAAGAAACACGAGCCTCATTCCTAGCCTGGTACAATGTGGTAAGTGTATCCCAAGCATCCTTAGCTGTTTTGCAAGAGCAAATGTGAGGAATAATGGCACGTTTGACAGACAAGGTTATCAATGCATGTGCTTGAGCATCTCTGCCATCCCAACAAATTTGCTCTACAGTAGGTGCAGTAGAAACCGTAGCAGGAACAGGAATCTGAAGAATATCAGCATCCTCAATGCCATCCACATCAGCTTCAATACCTGTATTTGCAAGTGTAATAGGACGTTTTTCAACACCCTACACAATGTTCCATAGTCCTTTTGCAACCAATACATGTCACATCATATAAGCCCACAATGGGTAATTGGTACCATCCAATGTATCCTCAATAGTCAACATACAGAATACATCACTTACTTTTAGCCATGGCCATAAACTAGAATATCTTGATGCAAAAAAATGACTATATTTGAAAAAGTTGAATAGAACTACCCTGATAAGTTCTACTGAACTTGTAGTAGACTTTGAGATGCTTATACTGGCAAACCAAAACTTATATATATCTTTCGCACAAGAAGATGAAATAACTTGCACAAGCATTGTAATAGTGCGTTCGGAGACTAAAACGAGCTCAGATCGTGATTCGACCCTGAGCATGCTCACCAAATTTTGTGCGATTTTGAGACTATGATCGAGAGGTGTCGATGGCACCCTAGATGAAGCGAAATCCTGCGTTGATACCAATTGTTGGAGTTAGACGTCTGTGGAAGCATGCAAACATTACAAGGAGGAAGAAGAAGCTTGGAGCACAACACACAATACAAAATGTATTACCACTAGAATGTACAAAGAATGTATTACCACTAGAATGTACAAGCTGTGGGAAGAAAACCTCCTAAAGAGGGAAAAAAGTGCCCCCGTGGTCCTAGAGTCTTCACACACATCACTACCTAAATATATCAACATTTGATAGATTCTTTGCATACGATAGAAATGTAAGGTATAAGTTTTTTAACATATTTCAATGTGCATAATGATCCAAACCTCACTAGCACTATGCTTCATAGAGTTATGCAATCATGGGAAGGCAGATTTTAGCTCTCACATTTGGTAATGAGAGCCATTTTTGGAAGACTTGGGGAAGTCATTTTTTTTCAAAAATTTGACGTGTGAGAAGGATGGGTGACCGCCTTGGGATTTGTGAAGATCGTCATCTTCATTTTCATTTGCATGTGGTGGCTACTATCAACAAGTTTTTGGGGGGCTATTGAAGCAAAAGGAAGGCATAGAGATGCCCAGAGGAGTACAAAGGCTCCCACAAGGAGCTATGTGCACTTGGCACTCAGAAGAACTGCCCAAACTATGAGCAAACCTACCCATGCCACTGGTGCTCACCCGTGAGCTGCCCGAGGAGGTAGAGAGCATCCTCTACTCTTACTGTTGAAAGCATACACAAGAAGGAGTTCAATTTATACCCATAAAAGGTGCCTTAAACTCTGAATGTGGGATAAAGGAACTCGACAATGCTTGTTCGTGGTTGAAGAGAGCACATAGGAGGGGATTTTGAATTTTCTCATTCTCCATAGCTAAATCCTCTCTACAAGTGCTTAGATTGACTATCCTTCTTCATTTAAATGGTCATAACTCACTCATTCCATGTCAAATTTGAGTGATTTTTCTTGCTATGGATTCCTTGCTGAGAGTCCTATCCATTATTGGTTAAAAGACACCATTCGATGTGACAATCATCGGGATATTCTTGGAGAATCTAGAGAAGTGTGTGTTGGTCATCTCCACCACTTTGCACACCTACCTATCAAAGTTTTGGACTCCAAGATACGTTTTCTAGTCAATTTTGATGCATTCTTACTGTTTTCATGCATTGTTGTGTACATAGAGCAAGCATAATGCATATCATACATAGTGTATGGTTAATTAGAAGTTTTTTTAGCACTATGTTTTGGATGAAAATGGTATGTTAATACTTGATTTTGCAAGTACAACCAAGAGAGTATAAGAACTTGCAACATTCTTATTGTTTATACTGTGCTGTAAGCATGATGATTTTTGCAAGGGCATGTAGTGCCCTTTGGTTTTACTATGTATATATTGTGCATGTCAGCACCATTTGGTTTGAGAAGTGCATGTAGTGCACTTAGTTAAATTTTTTGGATTTCCATTTTCCTACAAAAATACTCCCAAAATTTTTAAGTTTTAGCATGCATATGCATAAAAAGTAAGCAAAGCATAATAAAAGTTTCTTTTTCTATTATTTCTTTTATGCAAAGGCTTGTGATTAGTCTATTTCTAGTGCCACTTTGATCTTAGGTGTACATAAAGTGCATAAACTTAAAAAAAAACATAAAACCATAGAATCATAAAAAGAGGTTTACACCTTATCCCAACATGGAATCAAGATCCTCTTCATGAGTTAGGACTGATACACTCATGGTTGATCACACCTGAGACCCTATAGAGACCATGAGTGCTAGGATAGCACACTTAGAGAGTGCACTTCATGACATCTTAGAGCACGTGCATGGCTCTAAGAAAGAGGAAGTGACACCTGAGACCGATTTGATAGGGATGGAGGTAGATGCTCCAGGCAAGCATCAACCTCCAGAGATCCCTAGAGAGAGCATACTAGTCAGAGAGGCCTGATGGAAGCTTAAGGATCTTAAGTTGCCTAGATATCATGGCTCGACTAGTGCTAGGATTGCTAATGTTGTTGAGTAGTGGCTCAGCAAGTGGGACCAGTGCTTCTGTTTATGCCATATCATGGACGATAGTCATAAAATTCAATAGGCAACATATAATCTCATGGAAGTCGCCCACAAGTGGTGGCATAAGATAGAACAAGAGAAAAAAGAGCCCATGACTTGGGAAAAATTTTAATTCTTGTTCTACAATAATTTTATACCACCTGACGAGAGGTCTAGAGCTTTAAACACTTGGTTTTTCATCACTCAAAAAAATCAAAATGTCCAAGAGTACTCAGATAAGTATAGAGAGGTACTTCTTAAAGTACTTGATATTATCCTAGATTTTCTCTAGGTCGACAAGTTCGTCTTGGGACTTAGAGCAACTATTCGACCTTTAGTTACGAAGGAGAGGTGTCACTCCTTGGCACAAGCCATGGAGATGACTTTAGTTTATGAGGATGGCCACAGGGGCATAGGCTCCCATGGTCAGAGGTCCTCATGGACTAAGATGAGTCGAACCTCTTCCTCATCCACTCTTGGCTTGATAAGTGCACAAACTCAAAAAGAGGCTAAGTAGGTGCACATGATCAAGATAGTTTTAGGAGGAAAAAGAAAAGTGTCTGCTATGGCCAAGAGGGCGTATAATAAGTCTATTCTTACCCCTTGATAGAAAGAGAAGGCAATGAAAGAGGGATTGTGCTATGGATGTCTAGGATATCACCTCTTCAAGAACTATCCTAAGAAGACAAAAATAGAAGCTACCATAGTCATCAATCCTATACAGGAAGGGACTAATGGAGATGAGGGTTTTGGTGATTCCCATCTTAGATATTATCTCCCATAGTGGCCACGATGGTCATGAAGGAGGTTCCTACTATGCCAGATGCTATGTTTTTGCTAGCAGCATAGAAAGGATACCAATTCCTAGACACAGAGCTCATTGTCATGAGAGGAGTCATGCCAGGACAACATGTCAAGTTACTCTTTGACACTGGGTCTACTCACGATTTTATTAGTTCCCAACTATTCAGGAGGCTACACTTAGAGACTATGCAATCAGAGTATGCCTACATAGTAGAGTTAGCTGATGGGAAGGGAACTAAGACATGGGATCCATGAGTGGTAGGTTTGCCCATTCAGATATAGTCCTATGAAGATAGATTGGCTTTTGAGATAGCTAGACTGACATCTTTAAGTCTTAAGTAGAAAGTGGCATGCTAGGAAACCACAAATCATAGACTTTGCTTCGCATGTGTACCAGATTGAGCATGAGGGGAGGTGACTACTGATCTGCGGAGAGCCAGATCTCTAAGAGATGATCAAGGTGGATTGTAAGTATATTTATTTTATTTATTTTGGGTATTTATCATGTGTAGTGATGGATTCATGCAGTCATGGAGACTCTAGTTGGAATGCAGAGAAGAATTACAAGAGTTATTTTGCAAAGAATTACCTTCGGGTTTACCTCCTTGCAAGAACATTGAGCATAGAATCGAATTGGTACCAATAGCAAGTTTGACCACTTGACCACCATTTCAAATGAGTCTGTAGGAGGAGAATGAAGACTACAAGGTCATGGACGAGTATTTGTAGAAAGGGCTGATCAGACCCCGCTATTTGACCTTTGCAGTTCTTCTCACAAAGAAGAAAGATGGATCTTATAGGATGTGGGTTGACTACCGAGCACTCAATAAGATTACCATCAAGAATAGATATCCCATGCCCAAGATAGATGATCTTTTAGATGCTCTAAGTGGAGTCATTCTATATAGTAAAATAGATTTGAAATGTGGCTACCATCAGATTAGGGTAAAAGATCAAGATGTATATAAAGCCACTTTCAGGACCCATTTTGGGCATTATGAGTATTTAATTATGCCATCTGCTTTGACTAATGCACCTCCTACTTCTATGATGTTAATGAATGATATTCTACAATCGTTCATTAGAAAATGTGTTATGGATTTTGTTGATAATTTGCTAGTGTATAGTAGGTCTATACATGAACATGAAAGTCATTTGACATTAGCATTAAATAAGTTAAAAGAAAATAAGCTGTTTGTAAATCCAAAAAAGACTCAATTGTTTCTTCCAGAGATAGAGTATTTAGGGCATGTGGTATTGGCTGATGGGGTCCATATGGATCCCAAGAAGGTCTTAGTTATTCTAGCTTGGCCTACTCCTCAGCATGAGGGACAGTCATGGTCATTTCTAGGACTTTTTGGTTTCTATTGGGAACAGGTGGAAGATCCACATTTGTTATAGATCATTAGAGCCATCAGTGATGACTCTATCACCGGAGACGAGGTAGTTCTAGGTGTTTCTTCCCCTAGTAAAAAGCAAACATGTCAAGTCTGTATTCCAATTTCTCAAAGGAGAATGGAATAGTTAAATGGAAAGGAAAGGTTTGCGTACTAGATTCCTAGGATTTGAGAAGGAAACTCATGCATGATAACCATGATGTTCCTTATGTAGGGCATCTTGATGTTGACAAGATAATTCAACTTGTTAGAAGAACATTTCGATGGCCTAGATTAGCCAGAGATGTGTGACACATTTATGTTCAACAATGCTTTATGTGTCAAGTCAACAAGACAAAAAGGGTAAAGGCACCATGTCTTTTACATGCTTTACAGATACTAGATCATAACTGGGATAGTGTATCCATGGACTTCATAGTGGGGTTACTGTAGACCCAAAGGAAGTTGGATACTATCCTAGTTGTGGTAGATAGATTGAGCAAGATGGCTCATTTTATACCCATGCACAAGATGATAGAAGCTCCATAGATAGCGGAGTTGTTTATTTAACATGTCTTTAGATTGCATGGGTTACCGACATCCATAGTTTCAGATAGGGATGTTAGATTTAGAGGACACTTCTAGAAGTTTTTATTTGACAAACTAAAAGTGTCATTGAAAATTAGTAGTGGTGATCATCCATAGATACATGTTCAGACCGAGAGGATCAACCAGATTCTAGAGGACATGTTGAGGGCATATGTGTCTAAGAGGCAGACAAATTGGGATAATTACCTTCCACTAGTAGAGTTTGCTTATAATATTAGACCTCATAAAGTGATATGAATGTCTTCCTTTGATATGAACTATGGCATGAATCCCACTACTCCCAATACCATAGGAATGCTAAGAAAATGTCCTAGTGCTTCAGAGTTCTTAGCAAACGCCCAAGCAAATTTAGAAATAGCTAAAGTCATGATGCAGCAAGTAGCAGATAGGGCAAAAGAGTATGCTGATAGGAAGAGGACTCCTAGAATCTTTGAGGAAGGAGATAGAGTTTTTCTTCAAGTGCTAGCTAGATCTACTTCATTATCCATAGCAAACAGTACCAAGATTTCACCAAGGTTTTGTGGACCTTGGAAGATAGTTAAGAAGCTTAGTGATGTTTTTACCGATTAGAGCTTCCCCCAAATTATAGAGTCCATCTAGTGTTGCATGTAAGTAAACATTGAAAGTATATTTCCAGGGAGGATAATCTAATAGAGGGTATTTTTTCTTTGCAAGAAAGTGATAACACAATCAGGCAAACCATGTAGACATGGGTGGTGGACTAATGATTGATTATGTGGAAGACGACCAAAAAGGCCGAAGCTTTGATCCATTGATTGGATTTTTAACCGGTCTTCCAACAAGGGTCTCCAACCAAAATGTTAGACCAAATGGCACCAAAATCTGGTATGGACCGAGCCACCAGACTTTGAATTTTTGTGCAGCATGATCCGACTTGGAGTTATAGAACAGAACAAGTTGACCGACTTCGAATACTGGAGTCCTCAAGAAATGATCATGCATCCGAGCTTGTCGCAACTATAGTTCTTGCATGAGCAGAAAACTTGCAAAGCTGTGTTCATCTGATGCTCGCAAATCATTGATACAACTATAAAGCAACTCAGTTGATAACAATTTATCATTGATGACAACTCATAGATTGGATACAACGATTTCCATAGGAGCAATATCTTCAATTCCATAGGCAAATTTGAATGGGATGTATCGTATAGTAACCTTGTAGGTAATGCAGTATGCCTAGAGAAAAACACAAAGTAGTTGATCCCAATGATCAAGGCAATCCAAAATTAGCTTTTTTAGCAAAGTCAAGAGATTTTTGTTAGTACTTTCCACAAGGCCATTAGCACGAGGACAATATGGAGTGCTGAATTTATGTGTACTACTAAAGGAGGTGGTCAAGGATTCATTTAATTCATTTGCAAAACAAGTGCCTCTATCCAACACTATTTCAAGGGGAAGACCAAAATATGGAAAACGATTGCAGGTCAAGCACCAGGAAATTGTCATAGCAATGGCAAAATGAACTGCCCAGGCCTCAACCCAATGTGTAGCATAGTCGGTGCAGGTCAAAATGTAGCAATTAGTAGTAAGAGCAGCCAGGGAGTGATTGGACCAATGAAATCCAAGACCAATTTTTGGAATGGTTCTAAGGGGAGAACAAGTTGTAGAGGAAAATGATGTCACAGTAGGGCTTGACCCATTCACACTATTGGACATACTCATGCACATCTCATTGCAAGGTCAGCCACCAAAGACCACTTTACAAGATCTTCTTGTGCATTAATTCCATCAAAAAATGACTCGCTGAGGGCGTAGAGTGAGCCAAGGCCAAAATGGATGGTGTTGGAGTTAGACGTCTGTGAAAGCAGACGAATAGCACAAGGAAGAAGAAGAAGCTTGGAGCATAACACACAATACTGAATGTATAACCACTAGAATGTACAAAGATAAGTAACCCATTAGGGCTATAGGCATATATACAAGCCGGTTGAAAAAAACCTCCTAAAGAGGGAAAAAAGTGCCCCGATGGTCCGAGTGTGTTCACACACATCACTACCTAAATATATCAACAAATCCCCCTTGGGAGTGATGCAGTGAACAAGGAGCTAGCACTCATGTACAAGGAAGTGCCAAACTATGTGGAATCAATCCACAAAAGGAAGCAAGCCCAAAGCTTTGCAAAAATCTTCAAACTTCTCCCTAGGTAGAGCCTTCATGAAAAGGTCTGCAATGTTCTCTTGTGTGGGCACATATGTCAAGCTGATATCTCCAGCACAGAACCTCTCCGTGACCTAATGATAATGCACCTCAATGTGCTTAGCGCGAGCATGGAACATAGGGTTCCTCACAACTGCCAATGTGCTATGAATGTCAGTGAAGATGGTGGTGGAAGAAGACAGACCAACAACCAAATCTGCCATAAGGCGTCTACTCTTTCTTTTGTGAGTATACTCTTCTTTTCATTTTGCTTCCGTGCATGTACTCTCTATATGGTATCAGAGCATTAGGTGGAGGTCTTGGTGGTGCATTTGGCGATCATTTTGGTGATGGTAGTGCTTGAGTTTGGTGATGTTGCTCTCCACACTCATTTGGAGGAGCATTTTGCCATCATTTTACTCTTTAGGGCTTTATTTTGCCCATTTTCCCACCCTCCCACTAATTTTCTTCATCCGTTTGAACACCATTTATCCCCATTTACCCTCCCTCCCACCCTTGCTCTTAGTGAATGTTCATCATAGTATGCCAACATCATTTGTAGCAATTGTGATGCATCTCACATCTTGAAGTGTTTATCAACACTCTTGAGCATGTGTATGTGTGGTATTGGTAACTAAGACTTCGTCTCATCTCACATCTTTAAAAGTGCTTATAAACACTCATTCGAAGGTTTGTCTCCCATTTAACTTTCTTAAGAGAAGGAGTGCATTGAGTCATGTTTATCTCTATGCAAATCTGACTCATGTTCCCTTTGACTATATACGAATATTGTTGAAGCATTCTTCTCATATGGATTCTCTACACTTGGCACTCGATCATTGTGCTCTTTTGGTCACAGGTAGGACGTGCTTAGTGTTGCTTTCTCTGTTAATCTATCCATATTTTTTTTTCAATAAAAGGAAGTTCGGCCTTAGCCTAATCTCCCGGACTTTAATTAAAATAAAGACAAAAAGTTACAAGTGAATGGGACTAGTGCCCATGGGACCCCCCAAATCCCACAATGCAGGGGAGGAGTATGGCAAGCTAGAGGGCATTACAAATGAGGCGGATAAATCTATCATCACCCCCATGTGGGACCCATTTGGGTTTCAACTTGTTGTTTTCGAGGAGATAAATACAGTGATGTCTAAACGGTGGAGATCTCTTATCTCGGGAGATTCTTTTACCTAGAAGAAACAAGGATTTCTCCATCGACCACTCCTTAGGAGTTTGGCCAAAATTGACCGCACATCGCTCCCTCCAAATCTTCCAGAGAGTCTCACCCCTGATGGCATTCCACAGCCTCGCTGAGCAGCCGACTGCCTCACCCAACATTGCCTGTTGCCAATTGATTTGGTTCGTGAGTCTCAATACTCGGGTCATGTGACGCCAGATAACACGAGACTTGGGGCAGTTGAAGAACAGGTGAGCTAAATCTTCGATGCATCGATGACAACGCTTGCACCATGGCGGCACACCACAGATTTTGTTAGCCCTTGCATTGGACCAGATACCTTTATGCAAGATCTGCCACATGAGAACAAACTTTTTGACCTCAATTAGGGGGTGCCAAATAGACATGAATTTTATTTCCCACCGAAGTTTGGTCCAAGAAAGGCACCACCTCTTGTTAAGAGTGTGGTGAACCTCTAAGTTCTCTTTGAAGTTGGGGGTTCTGGATAGCTTCTTACCATTGCTCCATTTGAGGCCCTCCAGGCAAGGAAGATCCTGACCGTAGAGAAGGCGGGTAGTTGAGCGGTCCCATGTTAAACACCTGCTTTGAAGCAGAGTCCATTCATCACTGGTAACTCTAAGTCTCGGATCCAAGTCTTCGGGCTACCCATATTGTATCAGCTACCCATGCGGGCTATCAAGTTAATCTATCCATATTGTATCAGCTACCCATGCGGGCTATCAAGTTTTGGAACACTTTGGGGCAAGCTGAGCTCCATTTTCGTGGTACTTTCTCTGCCCCTGTAGCTCGTCAGATAGAGCTATGATTGAGTCATGATCGGAGCAGGCGCAGACTGAGGAGATCCAAGTTTTGGAACACTTTGGGGCAAGCTGAGCTCCATTTTCGTGGTACTTTCTCTGCCCCTGTAGCTCGTCAGATAGAGCTATGATTGAGTCATGATCGGAGCAGGCGCAGACTGAGGAGATCCAGAGCTACATCATCTCTTAGTCACATGCACCATCGTGAGAAAGAACAGCCACATGTACCATCGTGAGAGAGAGAGAAAGAGAGGTATACAGAGAGAGAAAGAAACGAAGATCAATGGTTTTTCTGTACACTGAGAGCAACCAACGACTCTGTGCCGATTTCATTTCTGCGCACGCTCGTCGACCTTCTCTAATTGCAGCTGGAAAGTGACCTACCTCAGAGAGAGAAGATGGCTTGTGGCACGAGAAGAGGTCTCTAGAAGGCAGCAGAAATCTATAGTAACTACGAGAGAGAGAGAGAGAGAGAGAGAGAGAGAGAGAGAGAGAGAGAGAGAGAGAATCATAGCAGCGCTTGGGTTCTCTCGACTCTGTTGTTTTGGGTTTTTCTCTGACATACAGAGCTCAAGTGTAACCATCAGCATTACAGCCCATGGTTCCCTCAGCTCTCCTGTGACCATCTGTTGGCGCTATAGATGAAGCTCAATTAACTCCAGAATAATCGCTCTCTGACGAGAGAGAGAGAGAGAGAAGAGAGAGAGCGCCCCGCCTTCTGTAGCATCGCAGATAGAAACTTCTTTGCGTACACCTGTATATCCTCTATATCTCTTTGCGTACATTATCAGTAATGTCATTCAGTGAAGTGAATCGCACCCGGGTCGTGAATGCTTATCTTTTGTGCTCCTAAAGTAACCATGTTCATAGGTTGCGTTGGTAGCTTCATTTTACTCCAAATAAAAGCATTCATGATTTTTTTTAAAAATGTAGGTTCGGCAGGCTTACTCCTAGAGGCTTTAACTTTGAAATTGCAACTGTACAAAGAAGGGCATAGTACCCATTGGACCCCCCTTATCCCACAAGAATAGGGGTTTACATAGCTGGGTTGAACTGCGGTCACAACTACCGCGGGGTAGGACAAACAATGAATGTACGCATTCATAATTGATGAATGTATGCAGGTTGCATCATAATCAACCACATTCAAATCACTTAAAGGAGTGCTCAGTTTTTGGCATGCCATGATGTCCCAGGTGGCATCATCATCAATCACCTTAGAATCATTATGACATACATGAGTGCTTAGGTTTCGGTGTAGATTCCTTTTGCTGAAATCACATATGATGTAAATGAGAGTTTAAGGGGGCTCCACGTGATTTTCAATTTGTGATCAATGAACTCGGGTCATCTAATCTTACACACAAGCTTAAATCGAGAGGGAATATGAGTGGTTTCTGCGCATCCATCATCATCATTGATGTCATTTTGGTTGTGTTGTTAAATCTCACTCAAAATCTAGAGAAAAAAAAACAAGTGGTACATAGTATTCTTTTAGAATCGAAACAGGTTGTACCATCTCATCTTGATCATCCTTTCACACCATATACTTTTGGGGTTCTATTAAGGGAAAACATTCCTCACTAAGGGATTATTTTCTAATCTTTTGGATCTTAACCCTCTCCCTCAAAGCGCATTTGTAATTTTCCCAAGGGTATCAACCCCCAAAGGGCACTTCGAATTCTTCAAGTTGTCACTACTCAAGGGCACCATCACTCTATTTTGGCACACTCAAGGACTAAGTGCCCCTTCATTGTAACATCAAATAATATAAGAAGGATAGTGTGTGTGCGATTTGGGAGGCTATTCTAAGTCCCCAAGTGTTTTGGTGCATTCGGGCTACTCTAAGCCCTCCTCTTCCGTCAACTCACCTCAGTATTTCTGCAAGTGTAGGGCTAATCTAAGCCCCCCTCCTCCTCCCTCCAAGGTGTCTATCTTGTTTCCAACATGTAGGCTATTCGAAGCCCCCCTCTCCCCCCAAGGATTTCCAGTATGGTACCCAACTTTTCAAATTCTTTCCAAAGTTTGTGATTATTTTGAAATAATTTCTTATCACACGTGTCTTTGAAAGTGTTTTTAAACACTTGACACTTACTCCTGCAAAGCATAAACTCACTTCTTTACGAGTTCAAGTTCACTCAAACTTTATAATGTCAAAAAGTGAAGCTAACACCTCATCTATGGCCAATTTTTTGCCTTCCTTCATACCCATATTCATGCCTAAGGATGAAAGATTAAATGGGTAAAATTATAATCTTTGGAAAGCTATAATGAGAGCATATATATACACCAATCTCCTTCACGATGTAGTAGATGTATTCAAATCAGAACCCAATAAGGCCAACAACCTAGAATCTTGGCATATCTGCAATGTTAAAGACAAAAGGGCATTAGGCCAACTTCTACTTGCCTGTGATGAACTGACCAAAGGGCACATCACAGCACGTAAAACATCCAAAGAAGCCTGGGACACTTTAGGGGCCTTATACAAAGATAAAACACCCTTGAAAATCTATGCTTTAAAAGCAAAATTCCATAACCTAACTATTGGACCACAAGATACAATCAAAAAAGTCATCGTTCAGTTTGAAGACTACCAACAAAAGTTAGCACTTTGTGGCCATCATATTTCTAGTGAAGATATGGCCATCAGGCTACTTAACAAACTACCTAGGTTATATAAAACCTTTGTAATGACCTTGTACAATTCAGGGCAAGTTCTAACTTAGGAAGAAGTTCATCATCTCCTACTCCTTCACGACTCATGAGCTAAGTCGACCTCCTTCCAAGAGACTGCAATGAAGGCCAAAGGGCCCTTTAACAAAGATAAAAATGCTAGTCATCATATGAGCAATGGACCCAAGTCAGCATCGACTACTTCCTCCAAGAAGTGTACCTGTAACTTCTGTGAAAAAATAGATCATTTAGAGAAATTCTGCTATAAGAAGAAACAGACCTCAAAGGCTTCTAGTTCCAGGTACTCATCCAAACCATTGCAACACAGGTCACATTGCTCTCATGAAGAACTCTTTATCTCTACTGAGGCAAATGCTCTAGTTACATCTAGCTCCCCAGACGAGTGAATCTTTGACAGTAGAGCGACCTCGCATATGTGTAAAGATAAAGATTCTTTTCAAGAACTTGAAGAGTACATAGGTAAAGTGTACCTTGGAAATAACAAAAGTCTACCTATTGAAGGGAAAGGCAAAGTACAGATCACCAATGCTCAAGGGGAATGAAAATCACTTTCAAATATGTTATTTATTTATTTCAAATATGTTATTTATGCATGAACTTGTTATCAGTCAAAGCAATTAACGATCATAACAAATAGGTGTTGTTTAATGATACCTCTATGAAAGTTATTAATCCCTTATACGAAAGACATAATCGCCCAAGATAAAAATTATCTTATTTTCTACCCAAGGAATCACTATCTAGTTTGTGGCACCAAAGATATGGCCACACCTCATATCTGCCAAGAATTTCTTCCTCACAGATAGTGAAAGGATTGCCCAAGCTTGGGCAACTTAGTGATGTCTATCAGGCTTGCACTCAAGGCAAGTAACATAGGGCTCCCATTCAAAAGGAAGCATCGACAAGAGCTAGGAACCCTTTAGCCCTTATCCACATGGATCTTTGTGGATCCATGAACACCCCGTCTCTCAGTGGATCACTCTACTTCTTTCTTTTAATAGATGACCACTCTCGCTATATTTGGGTGTATTTCTTGAAATCAAAGGCAAAAACTTTTACTAAGTTTTATAAATGGATCACCCAAGTGGAGAATTAAGCTTCCAAGTCCATTAAGAACATCCGATGAGATGGAGGTGGTGAATTCATAAATCACGAATTTGACAACTTACTCAAACAAAAAGAGATCAAATGATAAGTTACTCAACCGCACACTCCATCCCAAAATGGAGTAGCTGAGAGGAAGATCCAAAGTGTGATGGAAATGGTGAGAACTATGCTTCATAACAAAGACTTACCCTATAAGCTTTGGGTAGAAGCAGTGCATATCACTGTTCACATACTTAATCAAGGCTTCACTAGTGCATTGCACACGACACCATTTGAAGCTTACTATGGAAGAAAGCCTAATGTGCATTACTTTCGAGTATTTGGCAGTAAAGCATTTGTCCACGTGTAAAAAGAAGATCGCAACAAGTTGCAATCTAAGTCTAAGAAGCACATCTTCATAGGGTATAGTGAGCAATCAAAAGCACATCACTTATATAATCTCACGAACCACTCCATCACAATTTGAAAAGATGTTATCTTTAATGAAGCTTCAAGATACTCAACCAAAGATCCAAACACAAGTCTCAGTCCACCCATCTCCACTTCAGAGGGGGACATAGTCTTTTCAAAGCAAACATTAGAAGCAAGTACTTCAAGAAAATCGAGAAGATCTCAAAGACTTATTGACAAGAGATAGTGAGAACAAAGTCATTATGTTAATTATTCCTTGTGTCACAGGAGCACTCGGATTGTGCTCTCTGACTACACTAGACAAGATTTCGGAAAGGGTGTCGGAATTTAGCAAATGGACAGTCGATCTTGGGGTTTTGGTGCATTCCGGATGCAATGGTAGCATTAGTTTCTCCAAAATCTTAACCAAACATGAGATATAAGAAATTGACATGGAATCTAAGGTTTAAGATGCTTTTCTTTGTTTCCATGATATCACCTCCTCCTCAAGCGACGAGTTCCACGAGGAGCGGCCATGTTCTCTAGCTTGGGTTTCATTGGATTCTTCCTATGGAACTCATGAGCTTGAATTTTGATTTCTAGAGATTTTTTGTAGGCTCCCAAGCACGATCATTGACATCATATCCTTTCCAATGACTAAGGTATTCCAATCGTCCTCGAGAAATTCTTGAATCTAAGACATGATCAACCTCGAATTTATCATGATCCATAATCTTGATAGGTGGTGAAGGACTTGGTCTCCCTTGAGCTTCCTTGGGTTCTTCACAAGATAGATCCTTTGAGCTTTTAGTGGTACATTGTGGTGCTTCGAATATCTTTGATGTAGAGCCTTGAGTAAGGACACCTCCTTTATTGAACATGAACTCCTCTTTGTCCTTTACCTTCTTGGTATCTTCATAACATGTATACTCCATATCATTTGTAATGACTCCTTGGGCTTCAAAGATTCTTGATTTGGATTTTTGAGGAATAGTGTCTTCATTATTCAGGACTTCTGACTCTCGAACTTGGAACAACTGATTCTCACATTGAATTGCTTGATTGATAGCCTCATCTAAAGTATTTAACTGAGATGTAGAGGATAAACAACCCTTTATTTCATCTTTGAGACCACTTTGAAACTGATTAACTAGATAGTCTTCTTGATATGTGGATCCTTGAAATACAATTTGAAGTCTGATGCGAATTCTCCAACTGAGCGTTCACCTTGTTGTAACCTCCGTTCAAAGTCTCCAAGTTTTTTATATATATCGTCTAGAGTAGACTCAATATTTTTGAGTATCGATATGGAGTCCATCATGCTTGGCATGATCTTGATGTGGATAGTCTTGCCAAAATATCAGGGGAGCACTAGATTGTGCTCTCTGACTACACTAGATAAGATTTTGAAAATATACTTCTGATTACAAGAACACCCATGCAAGGAAAACGATACAAGAATACAAAACTGATACAAGACATCCCACAACCCAGGACCGATAGGTATGGAAAACTGTACTAGAGAGGATATACGAGATCCCACAACCTAGGAACGTAGGTATGGAACAAGATATCTCGATTACAAGAATTCCCTTCAGGGATATGAACTAGATACAAGAAATAACTAGAAAGGATCTCATACTACAAGATTACAATAGAACAAAAAAGGATGTCCACGATACAAGACTAGACAAGACGAGAGTAAGCGACAAGACTAGAACTTGAACTAGAACTTGAAAGTACTTACTTGGTGATCAAGATCCCTTGAGCTCCCAAGACTGGCATCCACAAGACTGATTATGAATGTGGTGAACCCCTCCTTTTATAGGTTTTCAAGGGCGGCTACAATTTGAGGATGTCATTGATGACATTGTCAACTAGAAACAAGACCTTTAGGTGTCAAAATGCAAATAGACAGTCGATCTTGGGGTTTTGGTGCATTTCAGATGCAATGGTAGCATTAGTTTCTCCAAAATCTTAACCAAACATGAGATATAAGAAATTGACATGGAATCTAAGGTTTAAGATGCTTTTCTTTGTGTCCATGACACCTTGATGCATCAGATTCAACAAATCCTAGAACTTTCGAAGTACAAAAAAGCTCAAGGACAACCTAAGTGGAAGAAGCTATGCAAGCAGAAATGGGTGCAATAGAGAAGAACAAGACTTGGATTCTTGTTCCTAAACCCACAAATCATCAAGTGATAGGAGTCAAGTGGCTCTATAAGGTCAAATACACCTCAGATGGAACATTAGATAAGTACAAAGCAAGGCTGGTAGCTAAGGGATACAAGCAACATGGCATTGACTATGAAGAAGCCTTTGCTCCTACCACAAGATTCACAACCATAAGAATCATCTTAGCACTAAGTGCTTACTTTAAGTGGCCCATTTACTAGCTGGACGTCAAAAGTGCATTCCTCAATGGAGATCTTCAAAAAGAAGTATACATTCAACAACCTGAAGGATTCAAGATCAAAGGAAACGAAGACCAAGTATACAAACTTCACAAAGCACTTTATGGACTCAAGCAAGCTCCCAGGGCCTGGTATGAAAAGATTCACGAGTTCTTTGAAGCTAACGGATTTCACAGAAGTAATGTTGATGCTAACCTCTACATCTATCAAAATGAGTCCTTAGTTTCCATCATCATCCTCTATGTAAATGACTTGCTATTGACATGTTCAAATGACGAACACATCCAATTCATCATCACATAGCTTTACCTTGAGTGTTCTATGACAGACCTTGGCCTACTTCACTACTTCTTAGGTATGGAAGTTTGGCAAACCAAAGAAGGCATATTCCTATCATGAAAGAAGTATTGCTCCAATCTGTTACTCAGATATAACATGGACCAGTGTCACTCAGTTTCTACATCACTTGATCCCAACATCAAGCTCACACTCGAGGATTCATCATCACTTACTTATTGACAGCTTGTTGGTTCATTACTCTACCTTGCCAACATTAGACTAGATATTGCCTATGCAGTTGGTATACTCAGTCACCTTGCACATCAGCCTCGATAGACACATTGGAATGCTACTCAAAGACTACTTCAATACCTTGTCCTCACCTGACATCATGGTCTTTGGTATAGAGGGGGCATCGAACTTGCCGAACATTCAGATTTAGATTGGGCTGGTGATCCTAATTATAGACGGTCTACTTCTAGGTACATATTCTTGCTTGGCTCAGGACCTATCTCTTGGGCAAGTAAGAAGCAACCTAGTATTGCTCTGTCATCCATTGAGGCGGAGTACTGAGAATCCAGCTTTGCAGCATGTGAGGCCATCTAGCTTTGATGTTTATTATCTGACATTGGTGTTTTGCAGGTTACTCCTACACACATCCGCACAGATAGCGAGTCAGCCTTGACCATCACCAAGAATCCAGTGTTCCATGCTCGGATGAAGCACATCGAGATCTAGTACCATTTCATCCACGAGAAGATCATATCTCACGAGATTACTCTGGAGCAGTGTACCTCTCAGGAGAACTTGATGGACATGTTCATGAAGGCTCTACCTCCAGTTCCGCTTCAGCACTTCGTGGACCTCTGTAGCATTCAACTGCTTCGAAATGGAGTTGTAAAGGGGATGTTGATGACATGATTGCTCCTAGATAATCTACATTTGTATCCACATGAATGCATCTCCATTTTGTATCTAGGAGGCACTCTATTTCTGGTTTATTTCCATTTTATATTGTATTTCCTTTGTATTTGGGTACCTTGCCATGTGCTTCTACCATTGTATTTATTCTCCTTTCAAGGGAATTATCCC
This sequence comes from Ceratopteris richardii, assembly GCA_020310875.1. NCBI lineage: Eukaryota > Viridiplantae > Streptophyta > Polypodiopsida > Polypodiales > Pteridaceae > Ceratopteris > Ceratopteris richardii. The sequence continues at coordinate 114,493,144 of CM035423.1, read as the reverse complement.
ACATGAGATATACTTTGGAGAGCCCCTCCCAATTCTATATAAGGAGGGCCTCTTCCCCCATTTGTACTTGGTTATAAACTTGAGGAGCCTACTCCATGCTCTTGGCAAGCTTATTTCTAATCCACATGAGTTTACCCATTTCATGGTCTATTCATTTTGAGTCTCACACACTCTTTCTTTTGTGAGTACACTCTTCTTTTCATTTTGCTTCCGCGCATATACTCTCTGCATTTCAATGCTTTAAGTGTTGTTAGGGGCACATTGGAATATATATTTTCGTATGGAAAAGTCTTATGCTAAGGATCAATTGAAGGGTGAAGGAAGTGTGCGTGTGAAGGGCCTGTAAGGCCAGTTTCTTGTATAAAGAGGTCTCATTATAATGGAAATATCTCTCTCTTTTTCCGTTTCCACATATGGCTTGTGACATGCTTTTGTTCTTCTTAGTTTTTAGTTAGTACTTAATCTTTGTTGATAATCGTGTCTCTTATTTCTTGTTCTTGATCGTAGATAATATGGCAGCGCCATTCTTGCTCTCTCTCTCTCCTTCTCTCTTCCCTATGGATGGAGGCAATCAAGCTCTTGTAACACATTGGCATGCCCACAACGCTTGATCCCTTGCCTTTTGTGAATGGCTGAAAGAACTTGGAGAAGCTTTTGTAGGAGGTAGAAAAGTGAGTTGCGAAGCGATGAAGTTTTGGTCTAGCCAACTGGCACAAGTCGAGCCTTTGAGCTTATGGAGACTCAAAAATACCTTATAGCATGCAATAAGTGCAATAAAATGCACTATGTACTTTGGAGCATCAAGGAGAAAGAGTCAATACAAAACAAATAGGTTTGTGCATTAACTAGCTCAAAAAACTTACTATATTTGGATGAGATAATCAACTTCAAATGCTTATAGCAACCAACATGTTTACAAGTAGAAAAAATCCTTTTGGATGAGTGATACACATAGGGTTGAGTGTATAGAATGCACAAGATTACAAGAGATAAGCAAAATATGCTTTTGGAATGAACCAGATACAACATTGGCACCTCTTGTTTTTCAAGAATGTGTAGAGATAGACCCTAAGACACAAAAACTAAAATTTCTCCCAGTATATTGAATCAAATTCTTTGAAAATTTATACACATAGACAAGCCACTAATAGATTTCGAGTGGGTCCTCTCTCATCTAAATTGGAGCTCTGTAGAGAGAGAAAAAGCTTCTAAAATCTTACTATTGTTGAAGAAGATGATGCAAAAAAATCGAGTAATGATGGCCACAAGTGTACGTATATTGCTTCCATGTAATATACAAGTAATTTGAATTCTTTTAATAGAAATTTTAAGTGCTCCACAACTTCTACAAGTGGATTTTGAATTCAAATGAATGCAGGATTAGTTGTTGGAGGAAATCAATTCACTTTCCTACAATCTAGGAAATGTGAAGATCTGGTTTGATCTACTTTTAGGTGATTGATTAATTCATTGATTGCAACTCAACCACCTCAAATTTGTGAAAGATTATCTCTCTTTTTCTACTTTTAAATGTGTAAAGATCTAGGTTTTTACAATGGTAAAAGATCCATCAAAAATCTTTTTAAAAAAATAGAATAAATGACCATACATAAAAGAACTCTCGAACGGATATCTTTCGATGTAATCCAAGTGATATCTTTTGATGTAGATCAAATCCACCTCAAGCATAGTGTAAGCTTGATTTTCCAATAGCTCCCCCCTCAAGCTAAAAGTATGCTTGAGTCTTAATTCTCTAATAGGTTGAATACATATCATAGCTTTGAATCTACAAAGCTTTACTCCATCAAGTGTCTGTGTCATCATATCTACTACTTGCTTTTCAGTTGGAATAAAATAAATGTTAATCTCCTTTTCCATGAGCTTCTCCCTGATAAAGTGGTAATGAACCTCTATTTGTTTGGTTCTTGCATGGAATTTAAGGTATGTAACCAACCTGTAATTCTAGGCTCTAGGAGCTTGTTTCAACCCATACAATGCTTTCTTAAGCCTACAAACATAAGATTCATGATTAGGGTTTTGAAAACCTAGAGGTTGTGACATGTATACCTCTTAACTTCTCCACCCATTTAGAAATGCATTTTTTACATCAAGTTGGAGGAGTCTCCGATTTCTTGCAGCAACTACACTTATCAATGTTTTGATTGTCATCATATTTGCAACTAGTGAGAATGTTTCCTCATAGTATATACCATGAGTTTGTGAGCATCCTTTGGCAAATAATCTTGCCTTGTACTTACAAACTCATCCATCTTATTTTCTTTTAACTTTATACACCCATCTACAACCAAGTACCTTTTGATTGGATGACATTGGAACCAAATCCCAAGTGTCCATTTCCTTCTATGAATTTCTTCTTTCATGGCCTTTTTCCAATTAGGGTTTCCCTTTTCCTCTTCATAGGTTGAGGTTTCCTCTAAAATTGAGTCTTTTTCCAAGTAGATTGAATGCTTTGTAACAAATGTGGAATCATATCCATACCTATTTGGTTGTTTCTTCTCTCTTGTTGATCTTCTAGGAGCTTCTTTAGCATTCTCTACACTCTTGGATCTTTGCTTTGCCTCTTGAGTTCCATAGTTTGTAATCCTTTTCCCTTTCATCTTGGTCATCATCTGTATCGCTTCTTGGATTTTGGACCTGTGTATCATGCTTGCTTCCTAATTGATGAGAATTAGAATCAAGATCATATGGTAGAGTTACCTTTTGTTTGTCTTCATCATATCAAGACCTGTGTTCTTCAAACACAACATCTCTACTTGTAGTGAATTTCTTGGTTGAAGGATTATAGAAAACTGTAACCATCTAAAAAGGCATACCCAATAAACACTACCTTTGTTGCCCTTTCATCTAGCTTACCTCTTATTTGTGATGGTACATGAAAATAAGCTAAACAACCAAACACCTTGCAATGTCCAAGACTAGGTTTTCATCCATTCCATGCTTTGGAAGGATTCATACCTTAAAGTGATTTGGATGGTAGTCTATTGACAAGGTACACAACATTTGAAATAGCCTCTACCCATAGATAGTGTGGCAATGTCTTCTCTTCAAGCATTGTTCTCGTTGATCCAACCAATGTCTTGTTTCTTCTCTCTGCAATTCCATTTAGTTGAGGAGAGTACCTAGTAGTCACTTCCCTTTTGATACCTTTATGCTGCAAGAACTCATCAAAATCTTTGGAGAAGTATTCTCCCCCTCCATCATATTTGAGCTTATTGAGTGATCTACCTGTATAATTCTCCACATGTGCTAGATACTTTTTGAAGCAATCTAACACTTCATTCTTACTATTGATAAAGTACAGAATAGTCCATCTACTATGACCATCAATAAATGAGACATAATACCATGATCCTACCAATGAAGGTTCTTGAATTGGTCCCCATACATCTATATGTACTAAGTCCAATAAGTTGTTGTGGATGTAGCCTTTGTGGTTGAATGAATGGTTGTCTTTGTGCCATCCCAATCTGACATGCATCACATTTGTTGATCATGTGTTGCTTTGATATGTTTGGCAGTCCTAGAACACTTTGATCCCTACATATATCCTTCTAGGTTCTTTCATCCACATAAGCAAGTCTCTTATGCCACACTTCAAGCTCACTTAGGGTTTGAGACCCAAAAGTGAATAGAGCTATGTTCCTGGTCTCTCCTACTTCAAAAGTAAAGAGTGTAGCATGCTTCTCACCTTTGGCTATCTTCTTAAAGCCTTGACTTGGATCTTCCACAAAAGCTCCATGTTGGGTGAACCTAACTTGCAAGCCTTTTTCGACTATTTGGCCTAGACTTATTAGGTTTTTGGTGATAGTGGGTACATTGAGAACCTTACTTAGAATGTTTATCCTACCATTGGAAGCTTTGACGCTACCAATCTTCTCCACATTATGCTTTGTGTTATCCCCTCTTTGAACTTCATGTCTATGCTTTGGACTTTCCAAATCAGATAGATGAGAATTGTTGCTTGCAACATGATTGAACATTCTGAATCTATGTAGGACAAATGATCATCTTCTTTACCTTCTTTGTGGCTTAGATTCATTAGAAGCAATGAGTCTTCATGTGTTTTCTTCTGAATAATTGTTGAAGTCCCTTCTATTATGGCTTCTATTGTTATTGTTGAAGTTGTGTCCACCTATGCCTCTAGTGTTTCCATATCCACCTCTTCCACTTCCTTTTTGGGTCTTCCCATTGAACCAACAATTCTGAGTGGTGTGGTTAGTCTTATCACAGATGGCACAAGGTTGAACATTATGACCTTTGGCTTTTTCATGCTTTGTTCCTTTCTTCTGCCCTTTCCACTTGATCTTGCTTGTGAAGTTGGCTTGGGAAGTCTTCTCTTCATCTTCTTCCTTCTTCTTGCCTTTCAACTTCTTGTCCTTCTTATCTACATATAGAGCACTAGTTGAATTACCATGATAGGGTGTTACCTTCCTTTATGCTATTGTTGGCCTCTTGATTGAAGAGTTGTCCAAGAAAGATGTTGAAGTCTGGAATTTGCACATCCATGATGAGATCGTAAGCCATGGTGAAGGATTGCCATTGTTTATCACTTCGAATCCCATTGCGAATTTGCCTCATGATAGCCTTTTCTTCTATCAACTCTCCAATGGATGCTAACTGATCTGCAACCTCCTTGACCTTGGTAACAAACTCTGTGATGGTTTGTTTAGGTGCCTTATTCATTTGTTTGAACTCGTTCCAAAAATGATTCTTTCTTGCTTTAGTACTAGTAGAAAAGAAAGTCTCAAGGGCATCCCAAGTCTCTTGAGATGTCTTCCATCCTCTAATATGTGGTAATTGAAAGTCTAATTTGCAAAGCCGCATAGTTGTGTTGATCAAGCTTCTCAATCATTGAGGGAAAGCCTTCACCCATCTTGATCTAGTTGTGATACCATTGAAAGAACTTGGAGAAGCTTGTAGGAGGTAGAAAAGTGAGTTGCGAAGCGACGAGGTTTGTTCTAGCCAACCAGCACAAGACCAACCCTTGAGGTTATGGAGACTCAAATAGACCTTATACGAATGTGATAAGTGCAATAAAATGCACTATGTACTTTGGAGCATCAAGGAGAAAGAGTCGATACAAAAGAGATAGGTTTGCACATTGACTAGCTAAAGAAACTTAGTATCTTTGGATGAGACAATCAACTTCAAATGCTCATAGCAACCAACATGATTACAATCAGAAAAAATCCTTTTGGAGGAGTAATACACATAGGTTTGATTGTATAGAATGCATACGATTACAAGAAATAAGCAAAATATGCTTTTAGAATGAACCGGACACTCAATAGTGGTACCTCCTATTTTTCAGGAATGCGCAGAGATAGACCCCGAGACAAAAAAACAGAGATTTCTCCCAATCTACTGAACCAAATGCTTCAATAATTTATACACACAATAATAGCTTTCCATTGAGTGTCTCGCATGCAATTTGGAGCTCTGTAGAGAGAGCAGCAACCTCTCCGAGATTACTATTGTTGAGGAAGATGATGCAAAAAAATGAAGGAGCAAGACAATGATGGCCACAAGTGTATGTATATTGCTTCCATGTAATGTACAAGTGATTTTATGTCTTTATATAGAACCTTGAAGTGCTCATAACTTCTACAAGTGGATTTTGAATTCAAATGAAGGCAAGATTAGTTGTTGGAGGGAATCAATTCACTTTCCTACAATCTAGGAAAAGTGAAGATCTAGTTTGATCTACTTTGAGGTGATTGATTGGTTCATTGATTGCAACTCAACCATCTCAAATTTCTCGGAAGATTAGCTCTTTTTTTCTACTTTTACATGTGTAAAGCTCTAGGCTTTTACAATGGTAAAAGATCCATGAAAAATCCCTGTGATAAATTTTGATATAGATCAAATCCACCTCAAGCATAGTGTAAGCTTGATGTTCCAACAATGGCACCATTTTTTTTATTCTATTTGTTGTCTGTTGTCTTGCTTCCTATGCCGACATTCACAAACTATTAGAGTGCCATGGTGTGCTCCTTTTGAAAAGTTTCCGCTTTGGCATTATTAAGGCTATCATTCCAAACTTCTGATGCTATGGGTCTTATTGTGTGATTCTCTCTCTGCACTATAGGCTCTTCTGTGATTTTTGTTTAAGCATCTTATAAGATCCATTTTCTATCGGAGCTTGAGTATTGTGGTGCAACAAAGAAACAAGAAAGCGCTAGCATCTGAATTTGTGGATGGGATGACAAGTCCTTAATGTCATAGATTTTCTAACATGCTTTTGAGACTTATTCAACTTGGATTTTGCCTTTTGCTTTTATGTTCTAGTGCTAATGCAATTTGATCTTTTGCTTTTATGTCATATGTGTTAATCGCATGCGTCTCACTAGGATGGTGGCTTTTAAGTGTTCTTTTAATGAAATAGACTTTGGTGCATGTAATGATCAAATCCAGCATCATTATGAGCAAGACACGCAAGAACTACACATTTTTTTGGATCACATCATATGGGTTCATTGATCAGTATTTGCCCATAAATGATTACGAACAGCTTGGATGGATGGAGTGTAGTCATTTTTTCCTTGTGAGGGCTTTTGCACTTTGAAATCTTATTATTATTTGCTATGATAGATGTTTCATGTTCAGATTCCATGTTCTTTTATATGATAATTCATGGGTTTATTGTTCTTCTCAATAAATAAAGGATATGATTGTATGCGTGCTGTTTTTTTATTTCTCCATAGTTTATGATCAATTGAATTGGGATTTTTCAGAATTACTTTGGGCAAAACCATCCTTGTCATGTTGAGCACACCATTTCTTGTTGTCATTTACAACTTCTAGTTGCTATATCACCATAGAAGAAGAAGGACTTGGAGCTATAGACGTTCTTGTCCCTTACATATTGATGGTTTATCTTTTTGTCTACAACATGATGTAATTGAGACACTCATGTACTTCATTTGTGTGCATATAGGTGGGCAATCTATGAGTTGTGAGTCATGTATTTGCATATCTTGGATTTGGTTCTAGGCACTGTGCTTTGCATTACACATTGCTTATGGGTCTAAGTTTATGTGGCTTAAGAATTGATATATGCACATTGATACATATCCTATATATTGTGAAAACATGAGTAGCATACACATTGCTTTAAACCTTGTTTTCCATGAAAGGACCAAGCACATTGAAATAAACTACAACTTCAAAAGGGAAAAGGTATTGACAAAGGAGATTTCAATTATTCATATAGGTACAAAAAAACAAGTTTCTGATATGCTTACAAAGGCTTCGGATGGAAGAAAGCTCATGAAGTTCAAGCAATGCATTAGCATGAAGGACCTTGGATGAAGATGAAGATTTTTATGCCATTACGCTTGTATACATACACACATTTAAACATATATAGATACCTACACATTGATACACATAGGCAAACTCATACGCATACACATCCTTACACACACATGCATACCACATCCACAATCATACACACAACATGATATGTGAACATACACATGCACATATGTACACTATCACATACACATATACATGTATCCATATGCATACACATACATACACATGTACAAAGACAAATCAGATACAAATTAGAAAAAGCCACACACATACATATACAAAAATATACACAAATACACACATACACATACACATACAAACAACTATTTACACATACACATACACATACATGTAAACATACACATACATATACACATACACATACACATACACTTACACATACACAAACACATACACATACACATACACATACACATACACATACACATACACATACACATACACATACACATACACATACACATACACATACACATACACATACACATACACATACACATACGCATACACATACGCATACACATACTCATACACATACACATACACATACACATACCCATACACATACACATACACATACACATACACATACACATACACACACACATACACATACACATACACATACACATGCACATACACGTACAAATACACATACACATACACATACACATACACATACACATACACATACACATACACATACACATACACATACACATACACATACACATACACATACACATACACATACACATACACATACACATACACATACACATACACATACACATACACATACACATACACATACACATACACATACACATACACATACACATACACATACACATACACATACACATACACATACACATACACATACACATACACATACACATACACATACACATACACATACACATACACATACACACATACACATACACATACACATACACATACACATACACATACACATACACATACACATACACATACACATACACATACACATACACATACACATACACATACACATACACATACACATACACATACACATACACATACACATACACATACACATACACATACACATACACATACACATACACATACACATACACATACACATACACATACACATACACATACACATACACATACACATACACATACACATACACATATGTGCACACATACACACATGCATGCACACACATAGACATACACGCACACGCACATACATACACATAGACATACACTCACACACACAAACATATGTACACACACACACACAAACATATGTACATACACACACACATGTACATGCACACATACATGCACACATACATGCACACATAAA